>JAVSCE010020585.1:0-16348 GCA_032199065.1 Smutsia gigantea
AGCATCTATGGAGATGATCATGTGGTTTTTGTTCTTCTTTTGTTGATGTGGTGGATGATGTTGATGGATTTTCAAATGTTGTACCATCCTTGCATCCCTGGGATGAATCCCACTTGATCATGGTGTGTGATCCTCTTGATGTATTTTTGAATTCGGTTTGCTAATATTTTGTTGAGTATTTTTGCATCTACGTTCATCAGGGATATTGTCTGTAATTTTCTTTTTTGGTGAGGTCTTTGCCCGGTTTTGGTATTAGAGTGATGCTGGCTTCATAGAATGAGTTTGGAAGTATTCCTCCTCTTCTATTTTTTGGAAAACTTTAAGGAGAATCGGTGTTATTTCTTCTCTATATGTCTGGTAGAATTCAGAGGTGAATCCATCAGGCCCAGGGGTTTTGTTCTTGGGTAGTTTTTTGATTACCAATTCGATTTCGTCACTGGTGATTGGTCTGTTTAGTTTTTCTGTTTCTTGCTTGGTCAGTCTTGGAAGGTTGTATTTTTCTAAGAAGTTGTCCATTTCTTCTATGTTTTCCAGCTTGTTAGCATATAGATTCTCATAATATTCTCTTATGATTCTTTGTATTTCTGTGGGGTCCGTCGTGATTTTTCCTTTCTCATTTCTGATTGTGTTTATGTGTGTAGATTCTCTTTTTCTCTTAATGAGTCTGGCTAGGGGTTTATCTATTTTGTTTATTTTTTCAAAGAACCAGCTCTTGGTTTTATTGATTTTTTCTATTGTTTTATTCTTCTCAATTTTATTTATTTCTTCTCTGATCTTTATTATGTCCCTCCTTCTGGTGACTTTGGGCCTCATTTGTTCTTCTTTTTCCAATTTCAGTAATTGTGTCTTTAGACTATTCATTTGGGAATGTTCTTCCTTCTTTAAATAGGCCTGGATTGCAATATACTTTCCTCTTAGAACTGCCTTTGCTGCGTCCCACAGAAGTTGTGGCTTTGTGTTGTTGTTGTCATTAGTCTCCATATAGTCTTTGATTTCTGTTTTGATTTGGTCGTTAACCCATTGATTAATTAGGAGAGTGTTGTTAAGTCTCCATGTATTTGTGAGCCTTTTTGATTTCTTTCTAAAATTTAGTTCTAGTTTTATACCTTGGTGATCTGAGAAGTTGGTTGGTAGGATTTCAATATTTTTGAAATTCCTGAGGTTCTTTTTGTGGCCTAGTATGTGGTCTATTCTGGAAAATGTTCCATGTGCACTTGAGAAGAATGTGTATCCTGTTGCTTTTGGGTGTAGAGTTCTGTAGATGTCTGTTAGGTCCATCTGTTCTAGTGTGTTGTTCAGTGCCTCTGTGTCTTTACTTATTTTCTGTCTGGTTGATCTGTCCTCTGGAGTGAGTGGTGTGTTGAAGTCCCCTAAGATGAATGCATTGCTGTCTATTTCCTCCTTTAATTCTGTTAGTACTTGTCTCACATATGCTGGCGCTCCTCTGTTGGGTGCATATATATTTATAATGGTTATATCTTCTTGTTGGACTGACCCCTTTATCATTATGTAATGTCCTTCTTTATCTTTTGCTACTTTCTTCGTTTTGAAGTCTATTTTGTCTGATACAAGTACTGCAACACCTGCTTTTTTCTCTTTGTTGTTTGCATGAAATATCTTTTTCCATCCCTTCACTTTTAGTCTGTGTATATCTTTGGATTTGAGGTGAGTTTCTTGTAGGCAGCATATAGATGGGTCTTGCTTTTTTATCCATTCTGTTACTCTGTGTCTTTTGATTGGTGCATTCAGTCCATTTACATTTAGGGTGATTATTGATAGGTATGTACTTATTGCCATTGCTGGCTTTAGATTCGTGGTTACCAAGGGTTCAAGGGTTGCTTCTTTACTATCTAACAATCTAACTTAACTTTCTTGTTAAGTTATTGTAAACACAGTCTGATGTTTCTTTCTTTCTCTCCCTTCTTATTCCTCCTCCTCCATTCTTTCTATAATAGGTGTTTTATTCTTTGCCTTTAGTTAGTATTTGGATGGTCTGCTTTCTTTGCTATGATTTTATTTTCTCTGGTGACATCTTTTTAGCCTTAGGTGTGCTTCCATCTAGAGCAGTCCATTTAAGATATCCTGTAGTGGTGGTTTATGAGAGGCAAACTCTCTTAACTTTCGTTTATCTGGAAATTGTTTAATCCCTCCATCATATTTAAATGATAATCGTGCTGGATACAATATTCTTGGTTCGAGGCCCTTCTGTTTCATAACGTTAAATATATCATGCCATTCTCTTCTGGCCTGTAAGGTTTCTGTTGAGAAGTCTGATGATAGTCTGATGGGTTTTCCTTTGTAGGTGATCTTTTTTCTCTCTCTAGCTGCCTTTAATACCCTGTCTTTATCTTTGATCTTTGCCATCTTAATTATTATGTGTCTTGGTGTTGTCTTCCTTGGGTCCCTTGTGTTGGGAGATCTATGAGCTTCGGTGGACTGCGAGACTACTTCCTTCCCCAGCGAGGGAAAGTTTTCAGCAATTATTTCTTCAAAGACACTTTCTATCCCTTTTTCTCTCTCTTCTTCCTCTGGTACTCCTATAATGCGAATATTGTTCCGTTTGGATTGGTCACACAGTTCTCTTAATATTCTTTCATTCCTAGAAATCCTTTTATCTCTCTCTGCCTCAGCTGCTCTGTACTCCTGTTCTCTGTTTTCTATTCCATTAACAGTCTCTCGCATCTCATCCATTCTGCTGTTAAGCCCGTCGATCGCTTGTCTGATTTCTGTATTGTCTTTCCTCAGTTCCCTCACTTCCTCCCTCAGCTCTTGCACATTTCTCTGTAGGTCCATCAGCATGGTTATGACTTTTATTCTGAATTCTTTTTCAGGGAGGCTGTGCATTTCCATCCCTTCAGACTCCCTCTCTGGGGTTGTCTGGTTGATTTTGGTCTGAACCATATTCCTCTGTCTTTTCATGGCTGTATAATTTGGTCACTGATAGTTGCCACGTATGTCAGCTGGGCTCTTTAAGACTTTAAAAAGAGAAGAAAAAAAAAGAAAAAAGAAAAAAAGGAAAAAAAAGAAAGAAAGAAAAAAGAAAAAAAGAAAAGAAAAAACAAAAACAAAACAAAAAACAAAACAAAACAAAAAAAAAGCCCACCGGACGTAGATTCTGTGGGAATGCTCTAGGTGGCGCTATTGCCCCACTATTCCACAGCTGTGACTGTGCTGCTCCGCAGGGCCCTTTATCGCTCTGGCAGGGGTGGGAACGAATAGGAGGCTGTTGATCTCAGTGAGAAGTGTTAAGTATGGCTACGCTTCCTCAGTCGCCAGCTAAGGCGTCTGAAACTCCCCAGGACTCCCAGCCTGCTGGGCTGAGTGTGCTGGGGCGATCCGGCTCCTCCGCTGGGCTCCTGTCTCTTTAAGACCGCTGAAGAAAGCGCGCGCTTTTTTTTTTCCTTCCGGGGAGCCGGCTGCAAGCACCCTGGCGCGTTCCCCGCTCAGATCCTGCCCCTCTGTCTCTCCAATCTCCGCTGCACTGCGCAATGTGGGTCAGCGCTCCCCGCGCAGATCACCGGGGCTGGCTACTTCGCGGGGTGCACTTCCACTCCCTCCCGGCTCTGAATCCTCTCCTCCCGCCGGTGCGCTGGGGTGGGGGAGGGCTCGGGTCCCGCCGGGTCGCGGCTCCGTATCTTACCCGCCTCTTGGGGTGCCGAGTCCTCTCGGGTGTAGCTGCACGCTGTGCGCTTTCCTGTGTATTCTCGTCTCTCTTTTAGGAATAGAGGTATTTTCTGTGTTTTCGTAGATAAATATAGTGTTGGGAGGAGATTTCTGCCGCCCTGCTCACACCGCCGTCTTCCCGGAAGTCCCCTGCATGTCATATTTTTAAAGTTGAAAGTTCAAGCCTTAGAACCAACCTCGCATTCATGAGTCCTTTTGAACTAGCCCAGGTCAAATGGCCCCTTTTGTGTGTGCTTAACCTTCTTTTCTTGGACTGAGCAGGGACCTGTTTTGGGTCACAGCTGGGTCTCCAAGAGGGAGTACATGCAAGTTCTCTCTGTTTTACTGTTCCATTCTCGGTTCTTGGCCTGCCTAACACACATTCATGCTACAACAGGCCAAGGAGAAGGGGACAGAACCTTGAAAGCAGTCAGAAAGTAGTTCCTTTGCTGGGTCAGTTGCCTGTTCCTGACAATTCTAGGATGTTGCTCTTATAACAGCATCTCAGTGAGACTTGATGCCTTAGCTTCTCATTACAATGGTTATATATTGAACCTCAGTATATTCAGACCATGATTTCTGGCTTGGATTTAAGCTGTGCAGCTAGCTGGATTATCTAGTGATCTTGGTGTCTGCTTCCTGTGCTCCAGCTCTGGCTTTGCACCTTGATGCTGTCTCAGAGGACTTTGCTCGTGATAGAGACATGGCAGTTACTCTTTACCGAGTGTGTGCCAAATCTACTGTAAGCCCTTTTACATGAATTAGCCCATTTATATCCCCCAATAACTTTGAAAGATAGACTACTGAGATTCAGAGAGGGTAAAGAAAGACCTGCCTAAACTCACATAGCACAGCTAGTTTAATAACAGATTCGAGGGGAACACTAAATTCTGCTTGATTTCAGAGAGCATTTTCTTTCCTCCATACAAGATTTTTGACCTGCTCAGCAAGGGCTTAGAGGGAATTCTGACTTCTGTTTCTACAAGCTCTTGCCTGATCCACATGGGATGGATAATTTCCTTTGGAAAGCTTTCTAGTTGGCTCCTGCCTTCCCTATGAGGCACCAGTGGTCCCATCTGAACACATCCCAGCTCAGTGTTCACAATTCAGCTCCTGTTAATGCTTCTGCCTAAGTACAAATTTAACCTGTCCACCACTCACTAAGTAAGCCAGGTACACTCCATGGAAAGAATTGTACTGATGATTTGGAATTAACTAAATTAATAACGTTATATCTAAAATTATTCAAAATACATGAAATAGTTTAAAAGAGATATGGCTGTTTAAAAATATTTGAAGTCATTAGAGAATCTGGGGCTGGAGTTTTGCTAAAACTGGCAGTGGCAAGTGGGAAAGGACAGATTTACTATTAAAAACATAGGGGAGAAGTGACTTTGCTGAAAAGCTGTAGTAGCAGCAGGTTGCCATGGTAACACAGGAAAACTGCCCTAAATTAGGAGGAAGTTACCATAGGTTGGACCTTACCAGGGGGAAAGGAGATCTCATGTGCGAAGGGGGAGGGGGAAAGAAGGAGGGAGGAAAGTGTTGGCTAGAAGGAGAGGAGGGAACTGGCTCAAGAAAGGGAGGAAAGGAAAGGGGATGGCTGGGGACCACATCTAAGAAGGGAGAGAGCTCTCCATGTTTTTCTCTTCTTAAAACGTTTCTATAACTAAAAGTAGAAAAGACTAGTCCTGGGATGGCCAGTGAGGTTGTTCTGTCCATGTGGCCCAGGGGAGACTCAGCCCATCTGCCTCCCTGTGCTTTCAGCTCTCCTCTTGGTGGAAGGGCAGGCAGGCCAGGGGTTGGCGGGAAGAGGAAATGCCTGAGAACAGGGCTGGGGATCCTCCCTAATCACCCCCAAAGCCCAAATCCTATAATAGGTTCTTTTTAACACCCTTTTATAGAGATTCCATTCAGTTTCCTATGGAATACACTGTCCCTTAATGTGACGAGTAGTCAGCCCACCAGATCAACTACATGTGTGTTCTTGGTAGCCTCTGGCTGAAGAGGATGACATCCTCGTCTCTTCATTATGAGCATTATAACCCTAACTGTAGTTTTTGGATAGACTGGGTGTATTAGTCACTCACTGTTCTCCAGAGAAACAGGATATATATATATCCTATTGACATATAAAACAAACATTTATTTTAGATAGATAGAAATTTATTATAAGGAGTTGGCTCATGAGATTATGGAGGTCGCCAAGTCCCAATGTCTACAGTCAGCAAGCTGAAGACCCAGGAGAGTCAGTGGTGTGCGATCCAGTCTGAAAGCCAGCCAGCTGCATACCCAAGAAGAGTTAATGTTCCAGTTTGAGTCTGAAGGCAGGAGAAGACCGATGTCCCAGCTCAAGGCAGGAGTTGTTTTCTCCCTTAGTTATGGAAGGGTCAGCCTTTTGGTACTCTTCATACCTTCAACTGATTGGAAGAGGCCCACCCCCATTAGGGAGTGTTAGGGGCTTTACTCAGTCTGTTGATTCAAATGTTAATCTCACCCAAAAACACCCTCAGAATAATGTTTGACCAAATATCTAGTCACTCCCATGTCCCAATCAAATTGACACATAAAATTAACCATCACACTGGAGTTTAATGTTGGCTAAAGACCTAAAGAAAGGCCTGGATGCAGCCAATGTGCTGAAGTAGACCAGTGAACAAGCAGATGCTGAAACAGGAAGGACCCAGTGTAACCACTGCAGCCATATATCGTTGCCTTTGCCCCAGAGCACTGTGTTCCTGTCTTTGAAAGCTTGTATTAGGGGAAGTTTTGTACAGGGCCGCAGTGAGAGGTAGAGTGTAAGTGCTGGTTAGAGCAGTATCTGCTTAGCTAGACAGATGTGGAGCCTTCGAGGCAAAAGGAGTCTCTAAGGCCAGGAGCCAGAGGTGCCTTTATTAGGGGCCCATGCATGGTCCACACAATGGAGGGAGGCTGAAGAACGTCACCTGGGAAATCTGGACAGTAAATAGGACATGACCTAGGGGAGTCAGTGTGGTCCCTCAGTTGGTGCCACCTTCATGGCTGGCCGCATGGGTTGTAGCCTGTGCAGTAACACAGTATAGGTGCCCAGTGCTTGATTTAATGCTCTGCTGTCACTGTCTTGATATTCTTAATAGTTTTTGCACAAGGGGAACTATGTTTTCATTCGGTACTGGGCCTCTCAAATTGTGTAGCCTGTCCTGACCATGTGGTCTTCAGCCCTAAATGAGGAAACCCATGCTAGGCGCAGAAAGAGGCTGATGTAAAATGGACCCGGGAGCCCCTCAGTCCAGACATGGTACCACCAAAGCTCACCTGCCCACTCAGTTCAGGCTGGGTTAGAACCAACTTGCCAATGATGGACTTGCAACTTTTTTTTTCCAGTTAAATTATTTTAGTAAATTTCAATGTAGAAACCCCTCCCTTCCCCTAAACCTTAACACCTTACACGTGGCTCTCATTCATGGCACAGTTGGGGGAAAATGTGAAGGCTGGGGAGCCAGGAAGTGGTCAATGGACAGAGATGGTTGAGGAGGCTGGCTCCGGGAAGTCCTAGAGAGGAATGTGTGAGTTGTTCCAAATTCTGCCAGGAATTCCATCACAATTTTCCACATCCCCCCTTGTAAGGCTTGCTTTATGCCCAGTGCAAAGCTCTGAGATGCAGGAAACAGCGGCATTCAAACACTGTGGGGATTTAAAAGTACCTGGATTTAAGCTAGTCAATGTACAATTACTTAGTTTCAATTTTAATATACATTTTTATATATACACTAAATACACAATTTTAATATACATTTCTTTTTCTTGTTTGACTTCATTATTATACTGCAACAATATTGTTTTCTACTAGTCTGCACAGGGTATCATGGATTTGATTTAGCAGTTTTTATGTGAAACTGAATTCTGAGAGCCAACTAACCAACCTGCAAATATACTTTTGGAACACAACTTGTTTGTATGCTGGGACTGTGTATGTTTAAAATTAGCAGAATACTGTATTGCAAAGTCCCAAGGAGAGTTACAAAGCATGAATGCCCTAAATATATTTTTAGGAGAATTACAGAGGTAACCAAAGAGCCTTGGTAATTGGCAGCGATGACTGGGGAAATTTTAGGTACAGAGTGGCTTTATGCAGTTTTCAGAATTTCTTTTTCTCATTCAAGGCCGTGAAATGGCATTTGACTCCATGCCACTGTGTGAGGCTGCTGGAACCAGCTCTTGGTGTCTGTTTTGACAGTTGGGAGAACAGGGGCCCCAGACAGAGATCCCCTGGCTGCTCTAAAAGCCAAGGGTGTTGTGGGAGCTGAAGGAGCCCATGGACCCCTGTTACTTAAGGATTTCAAGAAGACAAGGGTGCCTCCTTGCTCAAGCAGTGCTCTTTACGGCTCTGGTTTTTGTTTTGTTTTGACTGGTGTGTCTCGGCTGTGGTTTCTGAGAGTAATCTCTACACATTTTTCCCTTCCTATAGTTTCCCTTTTCCCAGCTTCCTGTCTGCGGTGGCGTTGTTCCTGTCCTCATTTCCCCTTGGGAAGGATGCAGCAGGCAGGCAAGTAAAGTAACCTCTAACTCAGACTGACTTTATCTTCCAAAAGTCTATGCTCTTAGGTCACACCCAGATAGTCTGGAATGAACACAAAGCAAGAAGAATATTCCCCAGGGAAGATCGAGTCTCCAGGGGTGGGACAAAGTTGACCTATTTAGTAGGCTGAGCCTGCTGGGGCATAAACAGGAAGTGGCTTTACTTTACCTTCTTTTTCTGTCTTTAAGTATATTTAGTTGAATTTCCACTCATGATTCCTTGACATCTCATGCTTACTTTTTACTTTGGTGGTTATAAATGTCCAGTGCCATTTAATTTAAAATGCCAACCCTCCCTCCCCCACATCCAATCTTAAATCTCTCCTCCTCTCTGCTCAGAGTTGGCATCGCAGCATCACAGGGAGGAAGGATTATGGGACGTGTCCTCCTCCTCCACGTTGCAGTCCACTACAGCACCTAGGAAAGGCCACCTCCCTCTCTGAGCAGTGACAACACTTGTCTTTCAGTGAACTCTTCCATTTGAACGTCCGTCCTCCTCTTTCATCTGGACATGGGGCTGAAGGTGCAAGGTCATTTCAGCTCTGTCTTTGTTGGTTCTGTTGGGGGTGCTCTTGAGGATATGAGGATGTGAAAGGGAAGGCAGGAGAGATGGAGATGCACACACACAGCTCTCTGTGGGTGTCTGGAACTACAGAGACCTGCACCGAGTTGCTTGGCATCCTCTAGAGAAGAGACTCTGCCCTAAATATATCCTTAGGAGAATTACAGAGGTAGCCCATCTCCGTAAGGCTTGAGCTTTTCCCTAAGACGTAGGACTGGCAACTGGAGGCCACAAGCCAGACTTGGTTGTACAGACAGATGTCTTGTTTAGCATACATGTTGCTGTCAGTAATTTGAATGTCACTCCAATTTGTCACCGACCTGGTGCTCTTTAGAGCCTGGCTCCAGGGGACCCTACTTACAGCCTGGATCCTGGATACCTGGAGCCTGTGATCCTGCTTGGGAACATGGACCACAGGTTGCCTTGGCCCAGATGCCCACTCCCCAAGGTACCCTTAGAACAGATGCCATTTGGGGGCAGTGGACAAGAGCTGGTTTTCCTCCACTATACACATACCCTAGTGCTATGAACCTGGGGAGGAGGAGGGCGTTCAACAGGGAGGGCTCATGATCTTTGCCAGCCAGGAAGCTTCACTAGGAGCCAGCAGTTAATTTACTGCTTAAAAAAATCAACTTTTCTTTGCATACTTGAGTTATTAAGAGGAAAAAGTAAAAGATAAAATGAACAATTTATCAAGCCACCTTATTCTCACATCATCTCTTATCTACACTTCCAAATATCTTTTTTTGTGGTCATCTTCACCATTACTTAAGTCATCACCTTTAATTACTAAGTTTGTTTATCCAGTCCTTTATCCATTCATTAAAACCAGGCACCTGCCACCTGCCTGTAATTGGGATTTGGGACAAAAACAAACCATCAAAAAATAAAAATAAAAAAGCCAGGAAGCATCTCTGTCCTGAATGAGTCCACAGCCAAAAGAAAGAAGAGGCATGATTCTCAGAAACACACTTGACTCGGCCACAAGGAGACACATCCTAAATCCTGGCCATTCTGCTTCTTAAACTAGCATCTCAAAATGATGGGGATGAGCTGGACCAATGGCCACTACCACCTGCCTCACTAACTTTCCATCACAGGGAGATGGGCTGTGTGTGAAAAGACTGAATCAGAACTGACGCCACTCTTCTTGGGCAACAGAGAGAGCCACTGCTAGTGGCTAGTGGTGTGTGTGTATGTGTATGTATGTGTGTGTTATGTATGTATATGTAAGTATATAAGAGTGAGTATGGGCTCATTATGTGCAGTTGTGTACATGTGTGCATATGTGTGTGTGAAAGCATGTGTGCTATGTGTATATAGGCGTGTATTTTGTGCATGCATGTATATGTGTGTATGTATTATGTGTATACATATGTGCATGTGTAAGTTATGATGCCCAGCCTTGGGATGAGGCAGGTGATGGAGAGCTAAATGCTTCTTAGTCCCACATCACAAAAATGCAGCCTGGGGTGGGGCTGCAGGGGCATCATACCCAACTTCAATAGAAGCAACATTTTCTCTTAGAATTAGACCTCTGAGAACATGATTACGTCTCTCCGTGCAGTGAGTGTCTTTGATGGGCCAAGGTCCAGCTCAGAGCTCTCCTGGAGGGCCTGGGCCTGGCTGGGCCTAAGAACTCTGCATTTTATAGAGCAGAGCAGGAAACCTGGGTGGTAATCTCTGGCTGAGAGGTGTTGCCTGTTCAAGAGGCCTGACTGAGGAGTTCCTGTGCATGGGACCATGAACCCAGGGCAGGAAGACAGGGGTCAGAAAGCACTGCAGGCCTCAAAGGGCCACCTGATAGGGCAAAGGAGTGTTGGGGCTGCTGCAAACCTGAACTTCGCTCTTTCATTGGGATAATGTCTAAAACAGCCTGACTCGTAGTTAATAATGCTCACATAATAACACCAGCCATAATGCTATGTGCAGGAGAGCTCTCTAAAATTCAGCGTTGTAAGATACACAGTCAAGTCATAAGGAAATAACTTGGTGATCAGAGTGGCCTATGCAGACAACTGACAACTATGTTGAACCTGGCTCAGATTTATGCAGGGTGAATTCCTGTGTCATGGAAGGAGTTAACATTTCCACACCTTGGCCTGGCAGAGAGCTCAGCTTCTCACAGGAGCTTCTGTGGGATCACCATGATTGTAGCTGAGAACCCCAGAGCCACCCCAAAGCCTCTGAGAGACAATAAGATCTTACTTCCTATCTGCTCCCTGAACTACCAAAAGTCACCCAGTGAGAGATGAGAAAGAGGAGCACACAGCTTTAGAGATACCATTATCACTCCATGAGATAAAACAGATGGGGCATATGGTCTTTGAAAGGCATATCGTGGTTTGGGCAGGAAGCAAGTCACCCTGGTATCAAGGGGCAGTCATGGTTCATAACTTGGTGACCTTGGTTAGCTGAGGGAAGGCCCGTGTAAATTTTATTGGTGTCCTCTGCATGTCTCCTTCCAAGTGAGGTGCTGCCTGCTTGTATTTGTAGCCTGTAGCCATCATGAAATTAAGGAGCCCAAAACATAACAGACCTGAAGGCAGGTGAGGAGGAGAGGCCCAGTGGTTACATGGAACTAAAAGGCCCGTGGGACCATAGGAATCAGCTGAGGATGGATGGGAATGCATGTGACATGTTGGGTACAGGTCCCAACAAGCAGGATGTGCTCAGGATATAGAATGCCTGGGGACTTTTGGAGGCTTGGTTCTCAGGCTGAAACTTAGCCTCCCCTAAACTTCACCAACCAGCTGAACAGGGTGGAATGGAGTTGTTTATGCTGGTGGCATAAAATCACAATGCTACATCCCCCTATGCTTCATGGAGAAGGAGTGAAAGAGTTTAAGATTCCAATTTTTAAGACTCCAATTCCAAATTTCAGGTGTGATTAAAAACATATTTTAAAACGATGTTGAGGGACTTCTGGGAAGATGGCGGTGTGAGCAGGGCGGCAGAAATCTCCTCCCAACACTATATTTATCTACGAAAACACAGCAAATACCTCTATTCCTAAAAGAGAGACGAGAATACACAGGAAAGCACACAGCGTGCAGCTACACCCGAGAGGACTCGGCACCCCAAGAGGCGGGTAAGATACGGAGCCGCGACCCGGCGGGACCTGAGCACTCCCCCACCCCAGCGCACCGGCGGGAGGAGAGGATTCAGAGCCGGGAGGGAGTGAAAGTTCACCCCGCGAAGTAGCCAGCCCCGGGGATCTGCGCGGGGAGCGCTGACCCACATCACGCAGTGCAGTGGAGATTGGAGAGACAGAGGGGCAGGATCTGAGCGGGGAACGCACCACGGTGCTAGCAGCCGCTCCCGGGAAGGAAAAAAAAAAGTGCGCGCTTTCCTCAGCGGTCTTAAAGAGACAGGAGCCCAGTGGAGGAGCCGGATCGCGCCAGCACACTCAGCCCAGCAGGCTGGGAGTCCTGGGGAGTTTCAGACGCCTTAGCTGGCGACTGCGGAAGCGTAGCCATACTTAACACTTCTCACTGAGATCAACAGCCTCCTATTTGTTCCCACCCCTGCCAGAGCGGCACAGTCACAGCTGTGGAATAGTGGAGCAATAGCGCCACCTAGAGCATTCCCACAGAATCTACGTCCGGTGGGCATTTTTTTTGTTTTTTTTGTTTTGTTTTTGTTATTGTTTTTTCTGTTCTTTTTTTTCTTTTTTTCTTTCTTTCTTTCTTTTTTTACTTTTTTTTTCTTTTTTTTTCTTCTCTTTTTAAAGTCTTAAAGAGCCCAGCTGACATACGTGGCAACTATCAGTGACCAATTATACAGCCATGAAAAGACAGAGGAATATGGTTCAGACCAAAATCAACCAGACAACCCCAGAGAGGGAGTCTGAAGGGATGGAAATGCACAGCCTCCCTGAAAAAGAATTCAGAATAAAAGTCATAACCATGCTGATGGACCTACAGAGAAATGTGCAAGAGCTGAGGGAGGAAGTGAGGGAACTGAGGAAAGACAATACAGAAATCAGACAAGCGATCGACGGGCTTAACAGCAGAATGGATGAGATGCGAGAGACTGTTAATGGAATAGAAAACAGAGAACAGGAGTACAGAGCAGCTGAGGCAGAGAGAGATAAAAGGATTTCTAGGAATGAAAGAATATTAAGAGAACTGTGTGACCAATCCAAACGGAACAATATTCGCATTATAGGAGTACCAGAGGAAGAAGAGAGAGAAAAAGGGATAGAAAGTGTCTTTGAAGAAATAATTGCTGAAAACTTTCCCTCGCTGGGGAAGGAAGTAGTCTCGCAGTCCACCGAAGCTCATAGATCTCCCAACACAAGGGACCCAAGGAAGACAACACCAAGACACATAATAATTAAGATGGCAAAGATCAAAGATAAAGACAGGGTATTAAAGGCAGCTAGAGAGAGAAAAAAGATCACCTACAAAGGAAAACCCATCAGACTATCATCAGACTTCTCAACAGAAACCTTACAGGCCAGAAGAGAATGGCATGATATATTTAACGTTATGAAACAGAAGGGCCTCGAACCAAGAATATTGTATCCAGCACGATTATCATTTAAATATGATGGAGGGATTAAACAATTTCCAGATAAACGAAAGTTAAGAGAGTTTGCCTCTCATAAACCACCACTACAGGATATCTTAAATGGACTGCTCTAGATGGAAGCACACCTAAGGCTAAAAAGATGTCACCAGAGAAAATAAAATCATAGCAAAGAAAGCAGACCATCCAAATACTAACTAAAGGCAAAGAATAAAACACCTATTGTAGAAAGAATGGAGGAGGAGGAATAAGAAGGGAGAGAAATAAAGAAACATCAGACTGTGTTTACAATAACTTAACAAGAAAGTTAAGTTAGATTGTTAGATAGTAAAGAAGCAACCCTTGAACCCTTGGTAACCACGAATCTAAAGCCAGCAATGGCAATAAGTACATACCTATCAATAATCACCCTAAATGTAAATGGACTGAATGCACCAATCAAAAGACACAGAGTAACAGAATGGATAAAAAAGCAAGACCCATCTATATGCTGCCTACAAGAAACTCACCTCAAATCCAAAGATATACACAGACTAAAAGTGAAGGGATGGAAAAAGATATTTCATGCAAACAACAAAGAGAAAAAAGCAGGTGTTGCAGTACTTGTATCAGACAAAATAGACTTCAAAACGAAGAAAGTAGCAAAAGATAAAGAAGGACATTACATAATGATAAAGGGGTCAGTCCAACAAGAAGATATAACCATTATAAATATATATGCACCCAACACAGGAGCGCCAGCATATGTGAGACAAGTACTAACAGAATTAAAGGAGGAAATAGACAGCAATGCATTCATATTAGGAGACTTCAACACACCACTCACTCCAGAGGACAGATCAACCAGACAGAAAAAGTAAAGACACAGAGGCACTGAACAACACACTAGAACAGATGGACCTAACAGACATCTACAGAACTCTACACCCAAAAGCAACAGGATACACATTCTTCTCAAGAGCACATGGAACATTTTCCAGAATAGACCACATACTAGGCCACAAAAAGAACCTCAGTAATTTCAAAAATATTGAAATCCTACCAACCAACTTCTCAGATCACCAAGGTATAAAACTAGAACTAAATTTTAGAAAGAAGTCAAAAAGGCCCACAAATACATGGAGACTTAACAACACTCTCCTAATTAATCAATGGGTTAATGACCAAATCAAAACAGAAATCAAAGAATATATGGAGACTAATGACAACAACAACACAAAGCCACAACTTCTGTGGGACGCAGCAAAGGCAGTTCTAAGAGGAAAGTATATTGCAATCCAGGCCTATTTAAAGAAGGAAGAACATTCCCAAATGAATAGTCTAAAGACACAATTACTGAAATTGGAAAAAGAAGAACAAATGAGGCCCAAAGTCACCAGAAGGAGGGACATAATAAAGATTAGAGAAGAAATAAATAAAATTGAGAAGAATAAAACAATAGAAAAAATCAATAAAACCAAGAGCTGGTTCTTTGAAAAAATAAACAAAATAGATAAACCCCTAGCCAGACTCATTAAGAGAAAAAGAGAATCTACACACATAAACACAATCAGAAATGAGAAAGGAAAAATCACGACGGACCCCACAGAAATACAAAGAATCATAAGAGAATATTATGAGAATCTATATGCTAACAAGCTGGAAAACATAGAAGAAATGGACAACTTCTTAGAAAAATACAACCTTCCAAGACTGACCAAGCAAGAAACAGAAAAACTAAACAGACCAATCACCAGTGACGAAATCGAATTGGTAATCAAAAAACTACCCAAGAACAAAACCCCTGGGCCTGATGGATTCACCTCTGAATTCTACCAGACATATAGAGAAGAAATAACACCCATTCTCCTTAAAGTTTTCCAAAAAATAGAAGAGGAGGGAATACTTCCAAACTCATTCTATGAAGCCAGCATCACTCTAATACCAAAACCGGGCAAAGACCTCACCAAAAAAGAAAATTACAGACCAATATCCCTGATGAACGTGATGCAAAAATACTCAACAAAATATTAGCAAACCGAATTCAAAAATACATCAAGAGGATCATACACCATGATCAAGTGGGATTCATCCCAGGGATGCAAGGATGGTACAACATTCGAAAATCCATCAACATCATCCACCACATCAACAAAAAGAAGAACAAAAACCACATGATCATCTCCATAGATGCTGAAAAAGCATTTGACAAAATTCAGCATCCATTCCTGATTAAAACTCTCAACAAAATGGGTATAGAGGCAAGTACCTCAACATCATAAAGGCTATATATGACAAACCCACAGCTAACATCATACTTAACGGCGAGACGCTGAAAGCTTTTCATCTAAGATCGGAACAAGACAAGGATGCCCACTCTCTCCACTGTTATTCAACATAGTACTGGAGGTCCTAGCCACAGCAATCAGACAAAACAAAGACATACAAGGCATCCAGATTGGTAAAGAAGAAGTCAAATTGTCACTATTTGCAGATGACATGATACTGTACATAAAACCCTAAAGATTCCATTCCAAAACTACTAGAACTAATATCTGAATTCAGCAAAGTTGCAGGATACAAAATTAACACACAGAAATCTGTTGCTTTCCTATACACCAATGATGAACTAACAGAAAGAGAAATCAGAAAAACAATTCCATTCACAATTGCATCAAAAAGAATAAAATACCTAGGAATAAACCTAATGAAGGAAGTGAAAGACCTGTACTCTGAAAACTACAAGACACTCCTAAGAGAAATTAAAGAGGACACTAACAAATGGAAATTCATCCCATGCTCTTGGCTAGAAGAATAAATATTGTCAAAATGGCTATACTACCTAAAGCAATCTACAGATTCAATGCAACCCTATCAAACTACCAACAGCTTTCTTCAATGAACTGGAACAAATAATTCTAAAATTCATATGGAACCACAAAAGACCCCGAATAGCCAAATCAATCCTGAGAAGGAGGAATAAAACAGGGGGAATTACACTCCCTGACTTCAAGCCCTACTACAAAGCCACAGTAATCATGACAATTTGGTATT
>JAVSCE010020586.1:0-127134 GCA_032199065.1 Smutsia gigantea
TAAGTATGATGTTAGCTGTGGGTTTGTCATATATAGCCTTTATGATGTTGAGGTACTTGCTGTCTATACCCATTTTGTTGAGAGTTTTAATCAGCAATGGATGCTGAATTTTGTCAAATGCTTTTCAGCATCTATGGAGATGATCATGTGGTTTTTCTCTTCTTTTTGTTGATGTGGTGGATGATTTTGATGGATTTTCGAATGTCGTACCATCCTTGCATTCCTGGGATGAATCCCACTTGATCATGGTGTATGATCCTCTTGATGTATTTTTCAATTTGGTTTGCTAATATTTTGTTGAGTATTTTTGCATCTACGTTCATCAGGGATATTGGTCTGTAATTTTCTTTTTTGGTGAGGTCTTTGCCAGGTTTTGGTGTTAGAGTGATGCTGGCTTCATAGAATGAGTTTGGAAGTATTCCCTCCTCTTCTATTTTTTGGAAAACTTTAAGGAGAATCGGTGTTATTTCTTCTCTGTATGTCTGGTAGAATTCAGAGGTGAATCCATCAGGCCCGGGGTTTTGTTCTTGGGTAGTTTTTTGATTAACAATTCGATTTCATCGCTGGTGATTGGTCTGTTTAGTTTTTCTGTTTCTTGCTTGGTCAGTCTTGGAAGGTTGTATTTTTCTAAGAAGTTGTTCATTTCTTCTATGTTTTCCAGCTTGTCAGCATATAGGTTTTCATAATATTCTCTTATGATTCTTTGTATTTCTGTGGGGTCCGTCGTGATTTTTCCTTTCTCATTTCTGATTGTGTTTATGTGTGTAGATTCTCTTTTTCTCTTAATGAGTCTGGCTAGGGGTTTATCTATTTTGTTTATTTTTTCAAAGAACCAGCTCTTGGTTTCATTGATTTTTTCTATTGTTTTATTCTTCTCAATTTTATTTATTTCTTCTCTGATCTTTATTATGTCCCTCCTTCTGGTGACTTGGGCCTCATTTGTTCTTCTTTTTCCAATTTCAGTAATTGTGTCTTTAGACTATTCATTTGGGAATGTTCTTCCTTCTTTAAATAGGCCTGCATTGCAATATACTTTACTCTTAGAACTGCCTTTGCTGCGTCCCACAGAAGTTGTGGCTTTGTGTTGTTGTTGTCATTAGTCTCCATATATTCTTTGATTTCTGTTTTGATTTGGTCGTTAACCCATTGATTAATTAGGAGAGTGTTGTTAAGTCTCCATGTATTTGTGAGCCTTTCTGATTTCTTTCTAAAATTTATTTCTAGTTTTATACCTTGGTGATCTGAGAAGTTGGTTGGTACGATTTCAATATTTTTTAAATTACTGAGGTTCTTTTTGTGGCCTAGTATGTGGTCTATTCTGGAAAATGTTCCATGTGCACTTGAGAAGAATGTGTATCCTGTTGCTTTTGGGTGTAGAGTTCTGTAGATGTCTGTTAGGTCCATCTGTTCTAGTGTGTTGTTCAGTGCCTCTGTGTCTTTACTTACTTTGTGTCTGGATGATCTGTCCTCTGGAGTGAGTGGTGTGTTGAAGTCTCCTAAGATGAATGCATTGCTGTCTATTTCCTCCTTTAATTCTGTTAGTATTTGTCTCACATATGCTGGCGCTCCTGTGTTGGGTGCATATATATTTATAATGGTTATATCTTCTTGTTGGACTGACCCCTTTATCATTATGTAATGTCCTTCTTTATCTTTGCTACTTTCTTCGTTTTGAAGTCTATTTTGTCTGATACAAGTACTGCAACACCTGCTTTTTTCTCTTTGTTGTTTGCATGAAATATCTTTTCCATCCCTTCACTTTTAGTCTGTGTATATCTTTCGATTTGAGGTGAGTTTCTTGTAGGCAGCATATAGATGGGTCTTGCTTTTTTATCCATTCTGTTACTCTGTGTCTTTGATTGGTGCATTCAGTCCATTTACATTTAGGGTGATTATTGATAGGTATGTACTTATTGCCATTCCTGGCTTTAGATTCGTGGTTACCAAGGGTTCAAGGGTTGCTTCTTTACTATCTAACAATCTAACTTAACTTTCTTGTTAAGTTATTGTAAACACAGTCTGATGTTTCTTTATTTCTCTCCCTTCTTATTCCTCCTCCTCCATTATTTCTATAATAGGTGTTTTATTCTTTGCCTTTAGTTGGTATTTGGATGGTCTGCTTTCTTTGCTATGATTTTTTTTTCTCTGGTGACATCTTTTTAGCCTTAGGTGTGCTTTCCTCTAGAGCAGTCCATTTAAGATATCCTGTAGTGGTGGTTTATGAGAGGCAAACTCTCTCAACTTTCGTTTATCTGGAAATTGTTTAATCCCTCCATCATATTTAAATGATAATCGTGCTGGATACAATATTCTTGGTTCGAGGCCCTTCTGTTTCATAACGTTAAATATATCACGCCATTCTCTTCTGGCCTGTAAGGTTTCTGTTGAGAAGTCTGATGATAGTCTGATGGGTTTTCCTTTGTAGGTGATCTTTTTTCTCTCTCTAGCTGCCTTTAATACCCTGTCTTTATCTTTGATCTTTGCCATCTTAATTATTATGTGTCTTGGTGTTGTCTTCCTTGGGTCCCTTGTGTTGGGAGATCTATGAGCTTCTGTGGACTGCGAGACTACTTCCTTCCCCAGCGAGGGAACATTTTCAGCAATTATTTCTTCAAAGACACTTTCTATCCCTTTTTCTCTCTCTTCTTCCTCTGGTACTCCTAGAATGCGAATATTGTTCCGTTTGGATTGGTCACACAGTTCTCTTAATATTCTTTCATTCCTAGAAATCCTTTTATCTCTCTCTGCCTCAGCTGCTCTGTACTCCTGTTCTCTGTTTTCTATTCCATTAACAGTCTCTCGCATCTCATCCATTCTGCTATTAAGCCCGTCGATCGCTTGCCTGATTTCTGTATTGTCTTTCCTCAGTTCCCTCACTTCGTCCCTCAGCTCTTGCACATTTCTCTGTAGGTCCATCAGCATGGTTATGACTTTTATTCTAGATTCTTTTTCAGGGAGGCTGTGCATTTCCATCCCTTCAGACTCCCTCTCTGGGGTTGTCTGGTTGATTTTGGTCTGAACCATATTCCTCTGTCTTTTCATGGCTGTATA
Organism: Smutsia gigantea; assembly: GCA_032199065.1. NCBI lineage: Eukaryota > Metazoa > Chordata > Mammalia > Pholidota > Manidae > Smutsia > Smutsia gigantea. The sequence continues at coordinate 3,052 of JAVSCE010020586.1, forward strand.
ATTTGGTCACTGATAGTTGCCACGTATGTCAGCTGGGCTCTTTAAGACTTTAAAAAGAGAAGAAGAAAAAAAGAGAAAAAAAGAAAAAAAAGGAAAAAAAAGAAAGAAAGAAAAAAGAAAAAAAAGAAAGAAAAGAAAAAACAAAAACAAAACAAAACAAAAAAAACAAAAAGAAATGCCCACCGGACGTAGATTCTGTGGGAATGCTCTAGGTGGCGCTATTGCCCCACTATTCCACAGCTGTGACTGTGCCGCTCCGCAGGGCCCTTTATCGCTCTGGCAGGGGTGGGAACGAATAGGAGGCTGTTGATCTCAGTGAGAAGTGTTAAGTATGGCTACGCTTCCTCAGTCGCCAGCTAAGGCGTCTGAAACTCCCCAGGACTCCCAGCCTGCTGGGCTGAGTGTGCTGGGGCGATCCGGCTCCTCCGCTGGGCTCCTGTCTCTTTAAGACCGCTGAAGAAAGCGCGCACTTTTTTTTTTCCTTCCTGGGAGCCGGCTGCAAGCACCCTGGCGCGTTCCCTGCTCAGATCCTGCCCCTCTGTCTCTCCAATCTCCGCTGCACTGCGCAATGTGGGTCAGCGCTCCCCGTGCAGATCACCGGGGCTGGCTACTTCGCGGGGTGTACTTCCACTCCCTCCCGGCTCTGAATCCTCTCCTCCCGCCGGTGCGCTGGGGTGGGGGAGGGCTCGGGTCCCGCCGGGTCGCGGCTCCGTATCTTACCCGCCTCTTGGGGTGCCGAGTCCTCTCGGGTGTAGCTGCACGCTGTGCGCTTTCCTGTGTATTCTCGTCTCTCTTTTAGGAATAGATGTATTTTCTGTGTTTTCGTAGATAAATATAGTGTTGGGAGGAGATTTCTGCCGCCCTGCTCACACCGCCATCTTCCCGGAAGTCCATATATATTTATAATGGTTATATCCTCTTGTTGGACTGACCCCTTTATCATTATGTAATGTCCTTCTTTATCTCTTGCTCATTTCTTCATTTTGAAGTCTATTTTGTCTGATACAAGTACTGCAACACCTGCTTTTTCTCCTTGTTGTTTGCATGAAATATCTTTTTCCATCCCCTCACCTTTAGTCTGTGTGTATCTTTGGGTTTGAGGTGAGTCTTTTGTAGGCAGCATATAGGTGGGTCTTGCTTTTTTATCCATTCTATTACTCTGTGTCTTTTGATTGGTGCATTCAGTGCATTTACATTTAGGGTGATTATTGATAGATATGACTTATTGCCATGGCTGACTTTAGATTTGTGGTTACCAAACTTTCAAGTGTTGCTTCTTTGCTATCTAACAATCTAACTTAACTTTTTTGTTAAGTTATTGTAAACACTATCTGATGTTTCTTTATTTCTCTCCCTACTTATTCTTCCTCCTCAATTCTTTATAAACTAGGTGTTTTATACTTTGCCTTTAGTTAGTATTTAATGGTCTGCTCTCTTTGATTTTATTTTCTCTGGTGACATCTTTTTAGCCTTAGGAGTGCTTCCCTCCAGAGAAGTCCATTTAAGGTATCCTGTAGAGGTGGTTTATGGGAGGCAAACTCTCTCAACTTTCACTTGTCTGGAAATTGTTTAATCCCTCCATCATATTTAAATGATAATCGTGCTGAATACAATATTCTTGGCTCGAGGCCTTTCTGTTTCATTACGTTAAATATATCATGCCATTCTCTTCTGGCCTGTAAGGTTTCTCTTGAGAAGTCTGATAATAGTCTGATGGGTTTTCCTTTGTAGGTGATCTTTTTTCTCTCTCTTGCTGCCTTTAATACTCTGTCCTTATCTTTGATCTTTGCCATTTTAATTATTATATGTCTTGGTGTTGTCTTCCTTGGGTCCCTTGTGTTGGGAGATCTGTTGGCTTCCGTGGACTGAGAGACTATTTCCTTCCCCAGTATGGGGAAGTTTTCAGCAGTTATTTCTTCAAAGACACTTTCTGTCCCTTTTTCTCTCTCTTCTTCCTCTCATACTCCTATAATGCGAATATTTTTCCGTTTGGATTGGTCACACAGTTCTCTTAATATTCTTTCATTCCTAGAGATCGTTTTATCTCTCTCTGCCTCAGCTTCTCTGTATTCCTGTTCTCTGATTTCTATTCCACTAACAGTCTCTTGCATCTCATCCAGTCTGCTGCTAAGCCCGTCGATCACTTGTCTCAATTCTGCATTGTCTTTCCTCACTTCCCTCACTTCCTCCTTCAGCTCTTGCATATTTCTCTGTAGATCCATCAGTATGGTTATGACTTTTATTCTGAATTCTTTTTCAGGAAGATTGTGCATTTCCATCCCTTCAGACTCCCTCTGTGGTGTCTTGGTCTGGATAAGCTTTGTTTGTACCATATTCCTCTGTCTTTTCATGGCGATAGAAGTGGTCGTTGGTAGGTGCCACGTATGTCAGCTGGGCTCTTTAAGACTTTTAAAAAAAAAAGAAAGAAGATAAAGAGAAGAAAGAAAGAAAAGAAGGAAAAGAAAAGAGAAATAAAACACGAAAAAAAACACAAAAAGACGTCCGCCAGGAGTAGATTCTGTGAGGATGCTGTAGGTGGCACTGTTGCTCCACTATTCCTCAGCCATGGCCGCGCTGCTCCACAGGGCCCTTTGTAGCTCTGGTGGGGTGGGAACAAATGGGAGGCTGCTGATCTCTGTGGAAAGTCTCAGTAGGGCTACTTTTCCCAGTCTCCACCCAAGGGGTCCAAAATTCCCCCAGACTGCCAGCCTGCTCGGCCAAGTGTACTGGAATGATCCTGTTCCTCCATTGGGCCCCTACCTTTTTAAGACCGCTAAAAAAAAGCACGCACTTTTCTTTTGTCCCAGGGAGCCGGCTGCGAGGACCCAGTGCGTTCCCAGGCTCAGATCCTGCACCCTCTGTCTCTCCAATCTCTGATACATTGTGCAATGTGTGTCAGCGCTCCAGGTGCATGTCACCAGGGCTGGGTATTTCACGGGCCTGTACTTCCATTCCCTCCCAGCTGTGAATCCTCTCCTCACGCCAGTGCGCTGGGGTGGGGGAGTGCTCGGGTCCCGCCAGGTTGTGGCTCCATATATTACCCGCCTCGCGGGGTGCCGAGTCCTCTCGGGTGTAGCTGCAGGCTGTGTGCTGTCCTGTATCTTCTGTTCTCTCTTTTAGGAATAGTTGTATTTGTTGTATTTTCGTAAATATATATGGTTTTGAGAGGAGATTTCCGCCACCCTGCTCACGCCGCCATCTTCCCGGAACTGTCCCAACTCTATGTCTTTTGATTGGTGCATTCAGACCATTTACATTTAGGGTCATTATCAGTAGGTATGTACTTAATGCCTTTGCAGGTTTTAGATTCGTGGTTACCAAAGGTTCAAGGGCAATTGCCTTACTATCTAACAGTCTAATTTAACTTACTTCATATACTATTACAAACACAACCTAAAGGTTCTTTCTGTTTTCTCCTTTTTCTTCCTCCTCCATTCATTGTATGTTATGAATCATATCCTGTACTCTTTGTCTTCCCTTGGGTGACATCTATTTAGCCTTAGGAATACTTCCATTAATAGGAGTCCTTCCAAAATGCACTGTAGAGGTGGTTTGTGGGAGGTAAATTCTCTCAGCTTTTGCTTATCTGAAAATTGTTTAATCCCTCCTTCAAATTTAAATGATAACCTTGCTGGGTAGAGTATTCTTTTTTCAAGGCCCTTCTGCTTCATTGCATTAAATATATCATGCCAATCCCTTCTGGCCTCTAAGGTTTCTGTTGAGGGTTTTCCTTGTATGTGATTTTTTTCTCTCAGTACCTGCTTTTAAAAGTCTGTCTTTATCCTTGATCTTTGCCATTTTAATTATTATATGTCTTGATGTTGTCTTCCTTGGGTCCCTTGTGTTGGGAGATCTGTGCACCTCCATGGCTTGAGAGACTATGTCCTTCCCCAGATTGGGGAATTTTTCAGCAATTACCTCCTCAATGACACTTTCTATCCCTTTCTCTCTCTCTTCTTCTTCTGGTACCCCTATTCCGCGAATATTGTTGCATTTGGATTGGTCATACAGTTTTCTCAATATTCTTTCATTCTTAGAGATCCGTTTTTCTTTCTGTGCCTCAGCTTCTTTGTATTCCTCTTCTCTAATTTCTATTCCATTTACCATCTCTTCTTCTACATCTAATGTGCTTTTAAATCCCTCCATTGTATGTTTCATTTCAGATATGGAATTTCTTAATAATTGAATCTGTCTTAAATTCCTTCCTGAGTTCTTGAATATTTTTCTGTACCTCCATAAGCATGTTTACAATTTTTATTTTGAACTCTGTTTCAGGAAGATTGGTGAGTTCGGTTTCATTTGGCCCTCTTTCTGGGGTTTGTGAGATTTTGGTCTGAACCATGTTCTTTTGACGTTTCATATTTCTGTGTGGTGCCCAGTAGTGCACAGAAACTTCAGTCTCTGGAACTGCTCAGCCCCTAGAGTGAGGTTGGGCGTTATAGGGGAGCAGAGCTCGTGCCTGGGGGGAGGAAAGATCTGTTTCCTGATTCCCATCTGTGGTGCCTGTCTCCAGTGTCAGAGCCAGTCGGCCAAGCACACACGTGTAAGCCTCTGTGCCTTGTGCTCCAGCTGTTGTAGGCTTGGCCTCCCTCTGGCTGGCCTGATGCCTGTGCAGTGACTATGGGTTTGCGAGGATGTGCCTGCAGGCCAGTAGGAAGGCTCCACAGGCTGTGTGTCACAGTGGGGGGCCTCAAAGCCGAGCAGGCAGCCAGAGGGACGGAGTACCTGAAGCTCCCCAAAGTTCCCAACCAGCTGGGCAGAATGCGCCCAGACAACCTTGTCAAGCTCTCCCTTCTCCGGCACAGCAAGCTCCATGCAAACCCCACCCCTTCAGCAGCCCTCTCGCTGCTAGGAAGCCTCTAAGACTGCCTGCCTTTCCTCTGACACAAAGCAGCCGGGTGTGGATCCCCTCCTCCACAAATGGCCGGAATGTCAATTTCTCAAACACTCTGCCTGTCCGAGCTCGCCCATTCTGTTCCTCTTCCTCCCAGCGTCCAGAGCACCACACATTATAGGATTCTGCTCACAAAGCAGATATCCAGGGCTGGGAGTTCTGCAGTCCCAGGCTTCCACTCCCTCCCCCACTCTGTTTCTCTTCCTCCTGCCAGTGAGCTGGGGTGGTGGAAGAGCCTGGGTCTCGCCAGATTAAGACTTTTTTATGTTACCCTGTTTCGTGAGGTCAGCTCTGTTTGTGAGGTCTGTTTGCAGTCTGGTTCGGCCTTCTTTCTTGTTGTTTTTTTAAAGTTAGTTGTATTAATTAACTATATTTTTGTACTGTTTGTGGTTTTGGGAGGAGCTCTCTGTCTCACCTCTCGCGCCACCATCTTGAATTCCAATTCCCCGAGAATTGTTTGTTTCTTAACTAAACATCATTAAATTAATTTTAAAATCATTTTTAAATTTTGTTTAAAAGCAAGGAGCTTTACTCACATATTTGTGAAATTTAATTGTATATCCACACAAATACAAACAAACTCACAAGGATATTCATTGCAGCATCTTTCATTATAGCACAATATTGGAAACAAATGAAAAGTCCACCCTAAGGCAGCTATTTAAAAAATGAGTGTGGCAGTTCTAGACTAAAATGGAAAGATCCCCAAGAAGTTCTGTAAAGTAAAAAATAGCTAGATCCAGTACAGTGCAGTGTGTGGGGAAGAAAATTTACACCCACATGTTGCAAATGCATGGAACACTTCCAGAAGGTTAGAAAAAAAGACTGATAATGGTGAACAGCTTCTGGGAGAAGGTGCCTAAGGGATAGGAGAGGGGGAGATTTATTCTTACTGTTACTGGGAGGGACCTTCTCACCCCTTGTCCAGCACATGCACATGAACAAAGAACACAGAGCAAGATGAGAAGGCCAGAAGACAGTTTTATTTAGCAAGGAGATAGGACACTCTACACTCTCAAAGAGAGAGTAGGCCTGAGAGGTCAGGACCAGCCCTGTTTATCTGAATACTTGTTGGTTTTATAGGAAAGTGTCAGGGGGGTTAACAGATTCAGATCATATAATTGTTCTGGCTGTGTGCATGCTCTTACTCATAATGCATACAGAAAAACCCAAGGGGTGGGGATATTTTAATGATCATGTGAATGGACCATGGTCATTCCTTGGTGTCCTTTGTGCAGGCATTAGCCCTGGGGACTTAGTGCTAATTTAATCTAAGGATCATGTGAATGGGCCAAGGTCTCCCAGATATGTCCCATGTCTGGGTGTCCTTTATGCAGGCATCAGCCTTGGGGATTTTCCAGCCCTGTCTTACTTCTGGTTTTAGGCAGAGTGGGTGTAAACCCACCTAAAAAGGTTACCGGTTTCCACCTCTCCATTCCTTTCTGCTGCTCCTCTCTTACTCCCTTGCCTACTGTAACACAGGCCAGGGACAGACACAGAACTGATGAAGAAGTGCTAGACGGAACCAAGGAGGAGGTGCCAGCCTGAAGGAAATGGATCCATAAACATTGAGACTACAACCTATAGGGAGAATGTGCTGCGGGGTGGGGTGGGTCATTTTGCTTCCCAGTGTACTTTGATGCACCGACGTTGTCTTGAGGTTGGTGGGTGGCCTAGAGCCAATCTGACCCTTTCCATGACCAACTTATCCTCACACAGGGGATTCACTGTAGGTGGCGACCATCCTAGTGGCTTTAAAATGGTTATCCCATGCTCACCAAGCAAGCATCAAAACAACCAAAGATCCAAAAGAAAATACTCTGCCTTAGAGTAGCATAGAATTCCTCCTTTCCTAGACCGTTAGTGAGTGGTCTCAGCAGTCCACTCATGGTCGACAAAATGTTGACAGGCAGTCCGATCCTGGGAGATCTCCCTGCGTGCTAGACAGACCTCAGCCTGCAGGAGGGCTCTGGATTCTGATCAAGAAACAATTTATGAGCAGGTTGAGCAGGTAAAAAGCAAAGAATAGTTCAACATAGCAAAGCACACACTCAAAGAGGTAGTGAGAGCATGCTCCAGAAGTGAGCACCATGGTGGGCTTCGGGTTGGGTGGCCTCACAGCTGGCATTTAAGCAGGGGTGGAATATTCACCAGGTTAGGTGGAGTTTTTCTCGGGATAGGGTAGGTACAGTATCGTGGTGCCAAGAGGTGTGGCTTTTAGTATGCTAATGAGCGTATTATGTGCTTTGAGTGAAATCAGGGTCAACTTCTCCATGCTGGAACTAGTCAGTTTTGGCAGGTCTGGTATCTATACCCCACGTTCCGTGAGAATAGTTTACAGGGAGTGCTTAGAATATAAACAAATATCCAACTGAATGTAAACACTGGCCAAAGTCCCCAACTCCCCTCCTGCTTATATCTGGCTATCCACCTACTATAACATTACTGTGTACCTTTAAATTTTTGGTACATATTATCTATACAAAAATTAATTTGAAGTGATTATTCTTAAGTGAAATTAAGAACGAAATAACTTAGAACAAAAGTTTCTGCACAGTTAAACATGTCTGCCCTGATGGTCAGCTATAAGGTTCAAGTGATTCCCTGCACAGTCTGACACTATAGTATAAATCATAGATAGGCTTGAATTTAAATAATAAAAATTATAGCCATTCTCATGAAAGCTTAAGAGACACAATGTTAATGCCTAATTGGCTTAAAATCTGTGATTTTCCAATGGCAGTGACACTGATCCTTTGGGAGGAGCATGGGGTGGGCTAAGAGAGGCTGGAGGACTGGGCTAGAGTCCCACACATGATGAGCCACATTTGACAAGGTGTTTTGCTTTCCTTTAAGTGCCACTCCACATTTGGGCAGGGGGAGTCTGCCAACGTATAAATCAATTCATTCTGTGCATGGGCTTAAAAAGACAGAGCTGCACCTGCAAAATCTCACCCTCATTTAGGAAAGCCAAAAAGGTCAGGCTTAAATGTTTCTGACATTGCCTACGTATATGCTATGTTTACTTCTCCTACTTTCCTCAGTGAGCTCCTGTGTCATCATCTGGGCATCCAGCCTGGGGATTTGTATCAGAACTCGGTGCTACATCTGTGTGATCAAGGCGTGGTTTGTTAGTGGTAAGAATTCTTGGAAGAAATAGATCAAGCAAGCAGGGTGAGACAATCAAGGAGAGCAAGCTAGAGCCACCAGTTATCTGGACAAAGAAACATCCTAGTCCCCAGCCAAGAGAAATGAAATCTGGATAGGACAGTAATGAAAAATCCCACAGGAAGGCTCATCGAAAGGCTCTTGATTCTGCTTCGCAATGTAGTGAACATTTAATCTCGTTTGGAGTATCCCCACGAGGGTCTTTCCCCATCCATGTCACAGTGGCCTAGATGTGAAGCAACCTCACACTCCAGAGGCTCTGCCCCTAGGCTGACCCATACGAACATGGAAAAAACACATTTTTCCAAGGGGGTGGTCTGAGATCACACAAAATACAAGGTGTTCAAAAACTGGGAGTAATAGGATAAACTGTCAACAATATGTTACTTACCTTTTAAAGAATAGGCTCAGTAAGTTTAAGGTGAAATACAGCTCAATGGGTCCAATTTTTATCTTGAAAAGTTACAATAAATACTCCACTTTCCATGTGTTTCTGAGACATTTTGCACACCCTCTGGACTTTCTGGAATTAAAAAAAAAAATTCAAATCAGTAGATCCTTTGCTTTAATTGAGAGGTTATTTCACCAAAAATATTTTAGCCTATTATTTGAAATGGTGTGATTTATACATATACATATACATATGTATATACGGTCTTTGTCCATGTTTCCTGTTTCATAGCCCCCTTGGAATTTCCTAAGTGTTGAGAGAAGTAAAGGTGTCTTTAGTATGGTAATGAAGTGAACTTTGGAGAGCACTCATGGATCAGGGCTGGTCCCCAGTGGAGCCAATCATGTGTTTAGAGGGTTGGAACCTTCAGTCCCATCCACTGACCTCTGGGGAAGGAAGAGGAGCTAGAGATTAAGGTCAGTCACCAATAGTCAATGAGTTAATCAGTCATGCCTCTGTAATGAAGGTTCCATTGAAAACCCAAAGGATGGGATTCTGAGATTTTCTGGGTTGGTGAACAAACTGATATTCAGAAAGAGTGGCACCCTGGAGAGGCACAGAAGTTCCGTGTCCTCTCCCTTCCCTTGCCCGATGCACTTCTTCCACTGGCTCTCCTGGCTCTCAGACCTTTGGGTTGGGACTGGAATGACACCACTGGCCTGTCTGGGCCTCCAGCTGGCAGAGGGCAGACATGGGACTTCTCAGCCTCCATAATCGCATGAGCCAATCCTCAGAGTAAATCTCTTCCTATATATAAATCTGTATATCCTTTTGGTTCTGTGTCTCCAGGGAATCCTGCCTAACAGACTTCAACATATCTTTTATGGGACACAAATCAACCCAATATATGAGACAATGGCAGCAGTCAGGGAAGACAGAAGTCTGGAAAGGGGTGGGAACTGGCAGCCATGGGCAGAAGCAGCACATTAGGCATCCTGCGATGGACTGTATTTACCGAGAGTTAGGGGTTTAGAGGACAGCGAAGGCAGCTAGATAGAAGCTTCTCTTTCTGTCTCTGCTCCCAGCCAAGGGAACCAACTGTAATTCCAGAGAACACAAAAGGGAAGTGCTCTGAAATGCCTAGTTCCTGAGCCAGATGCAAACAGCCTGCGCTGTCCTGGCGCTAAAAAAGAAGAAAGTGGGGGAGGTGGGTGACTTTGTACTTCAACCTCAACGGCAAAATAAAAACAAACACTTTCAGCTTGATAATTTGCTGCCAGGATTCTAGGAGTTTGTCCAAATGCCCTAACCACCTATGCATTCCTTATTCCTTGGGAATCCCAGAGCCAGAGGCATTTTCCACAACCCATTCAGACCTCTCATCAGAATCCAAATCTTCCTAGAGGGACGTCTTTGTGTGTTATTTTTGTCAGGGTTGAATGTCCTAAAAGCTACATGTGCCGGCCCTTACCACAGAGAAGATTCTAGTGTTCTTCATGCTTAGGATTCCTTTCCTGGCACCCGTATCCATGCTTTTAAGTGTTCTGCCGACAGGCCTGGATGCTGCTTATGCTCATGTTTGTGAGGTGGGAGTAGAGAGGAGAGGGTAAGGATTTGGGCATCAAAGCTAAGGTGTGCTGGGGAAGCAGAGGTGAAAATGGGTGACTGCACCCTGACAGATGATAATCAATGACCTTGATTGCACACAGGGGTCAGAAGGAAGGTAAATCCTAAAATAATCACAGTTATAGCGCCTTACAATAACTGAGCACTAGTAAGTGCTCTTCAAGTATTATATAAGCCTCATAACAGCTCTCTGAGATAGACTCAGTTATTGCCCCCCTTTTAAGGGAGTCAGTTCTGAGGCTCAAAGGGCTTAAGTGATTTACCCAAGGTGGCACAGCCAGTTGGGCAGTAGTGTGACAAACTAAAAACCCTAGCGACCCAGAGACCTCTGAAATACGAGGGTTTGTTGAGGCTTTATAGATGCTAATCGAAAGAGGGCCAAGTCCTGGGACAGGAAGTTTCTGCTTCCCCAGCAGCAAGGCCAGTTAACAGAAACAATTTATCTGCCAGACTCAAGAAACAGGGAGCATTTATGAGGCATCTCAAGGAAAGAAAGTTCTTTAAACTGGCCACAGATAAGGAGGGTGGGCTAATGTGAGGAGGGGAAACTCCAAGACAGGTTAGTCCAGAGAGAAGACTTCCAGATTGGCTGTTGATGATGGTCAGACACTCTTCATGCGCAAGGGGATGTGGTAGTTCTGGGGACCTTCTAGGTGTTTGGCAAAATGACTGAACCCATGAATGTGGAGTTTCTGGCTGGTCTGATCGATTACCTTCCCTGGTCTCTCTCCCTCATCCTCTGGCCTTTATGTCACTTGATTTAGGACATTTCAGAATTTTTCCTTATCAAGTGCCAGGACTGAAACTCCAGCAATCTGGCTTTGAGCCAGACTCTATTTTCTATTTTATTATATAATATTTGATGTCTACAATGTATATATAAGTCATATATGTTATAAAGCATAATAATAACAGAAGCACTCATGAACCCGCCATGCAATTTAAAAGCTCCATCACTACCAGTATCTTTGAAACAACCAATATGCTTCTACTCCCCATCTCCTGCCTACCACCCCACCCCCACAGAAACCCCCATTCTGTGTTTATCATTCTCTTGGGGGTATAAAGTAGCTATTGCCACATAAGTAAAATATCCTTAAAATAATAATGTCCATCTGGTTCTTGCGCTTTCAGAAAATTGGGGCTATATTGTATACCATCTTTTGTGACTTTCCTTTTTCTTTTCTTAGCTCTTTATGTTGCAAAAAGTCATCCAAACATATCAGGTAGCAATACTTTCATCATTTGCACTGTTGGGCTCCATTTGTGTAAACAGACCACAATTTATACATTCTCCTATTTGTACTGGAGGCATTTGGGTTGTTTCCAGTTTTTGCTGTTACACACAGCACTAGTATGCACATTTTTTAACTTGTCAACAGCTCCATACATGCAAGAATTCCTCTAGGGCATTACAGGGTCAAATTATTTTCCAACGTGTTTGCACCAGCTTATACTCTCCAGCCGTGTGTCGGAGTCCCTGTCATTGCACATTCTCACCAACTCTAGGTATTGTCATGCTTCTCAGTATTTGCTAAGTTAGTGGGTGTGTAAAATGGTATCTCATTTGCTTTCCACTTGTATTTGTACATTGTTCTTATTATTATAAATCATACCCAATGTTTGCTTACATTTACCTCATTAGCCTTCATGTTTACCAGATATTTTTGCTCATCATTCCTGTTTCTACTTCTAACCTTCTTCCTGGGATAACTTATCTTCTTCCTGAATGAAATCCTTCAGAAGTTCATATAGTTAAGAGCCATTGGTTGTAAATCTTCCCATTCTTTGCGACTCTGAAGATGTCTTTACTAAGCTCTTGTTCTTAAAAAAATACCTTCCCTGGAGTACTATCTTCTTTAGACAGTATGTTTCTCAGCCTGAGGATATTCTACCGTTTTCTGTTTTCTCTGGCTGTTACTGAGAATCTGTCACTCAACTGGCCTTTCCTCTGGAGGTGATCCTCTCTCTCTGGTTACTTTTAAGATCTCTTGGTCTTTGGTGTCTTGCAGTATCATATGAAGATGCATTCCGGTGTGGAATTTTTTTCCTTCTGCTTGATGTATGTCAGTCTTCCTGGGGCTGTGGTTTTGTGGCTTTCCTCATATTTGGAAAATTATTATCCACTTCAAAATTTAAAAATTAAAAATTAAAAAAAAATTATCCATTTGATCCCTTTAAATTGTTGTCTCTCCTCTATTTGCTCATTCTGTCTTCCATATTGTTTAATTATCCTGGCATCCCTTTCTACCCCCCCCCATACTTGTGTTCAGTATTATAATTTTTTCAGCTCTTTTCTATAATTTACTAATTCTCTTTTCAGTTGATTCTAATCTTCAGCTTAACCCATTTATTGTGCTATTAATATCAAGATTATAATTTTTCATTTCTGAAAATGGATTCCATTACTGTTTTCCAGGTCATCTTTGATAGTCAATTCCATGCACATTTTGAAAGTGAATATTTTTTGCCTTTAAATTATCTTTAAAATGTTCAGTATCTACCCAGTTTTTACAACATCTGAATTCTTGTGGAGGGGTGCTATATTTGTTTTTGTTTCTTCTGACTCTCGCTCTTTATTAGTTCCTATGCCTGCTGTAACAAATTACCACAAAATTGGTGATTTAAAACAACACCAATTAATTGTTTTACAGTCCTGGAAGCCAGAAGTCCAAAATCACTTGGTCACAGCCACGGTGTTGGAAGGCTGCTGCTCCTGGAGGCTGGCTGCAGGGCCATAGCTTCTAGAAGCTGCCCTCACTCCTTGGCTCAGGGCCCCTTCCATGCCTGCCCCCAGCCTCATGCCTCCATCCATCATCACACCTCCTATTTCTGTGGCCAATCTCCCTCTTCCTTCCTTTTATAAGGATACTTGTGATCACATTTAAGTTCCACCTGGATAATCCAGCATCATCTTCCCACCTCAGGATTCTTAATCACATCTGCAAAGTCCCTTTTGCCACGTAAGGCAACATTCACAGGATCCAGCGATTGTGACGTGGATATCTTGGGGGGCCTATTATTTAGCCTACCACACACACACACTCACGGCATTAGAGACTGCTGGCTGCCAGTGAGGATCAGGTCCCTAATGAATTCGGGATGAATCTGCCCTGGATGTCTACTTCCTGAGTTCTTTTACATGAAAACAAATAAATGCACATTTAAGCCACCATTACTTGTTTTTTCCTGCCATGTGAGGTTAAATTTAATCCTAAGCGATATAATCATTATGTCACTTTTTTCCTTCTGGGTTTGGTAATTTCTTTTATTGTGACCTTTTGCTTGGTTTTACATAACCTGTGGGAATCTTGAAAACCTGAACTGATACCTTCCTCCAAGAGAGATTAGCATTTACTTATTCCTGGAGTGTGTGTGCTACCAACAGGGGACAGCTTTAACCTGAAAGAATGCACAGGGCCCCAGCAGCAAGCTCTCAGTTTAGCTTCCAACCCCTGCATTTGTGGCTGGCTTTGGCATTTCCCCTCTAAGCTTTGCAGTTTGCCATCCTCTCTTGATGACAGTGTTAGCTCCCTGTGTTTGTATGTTGTTTTGTTTTGGTTTCAGCATTAGAAAGGTCCATTTATTTCCTGTGAGAGCTCAGTATATGACAAAACATGTTATAACTGGATCTAATGCCATCGTTGGGGAATACGGGATCTTCCTTCTGCCAGAAGCACCCCAGTTTCAGCATTAAGATGCACTACAAAGGCTTTACATACAGTCGGCCCTTCCAACATTTTGGTGTAAATTTGGTACAAGCAGAACTCTCCTAGAAACCAGACTGCTACCACTTTCTCTGACCATAGACTCTACTCACTTATTTGTATCAGGGGTTCAGCTCACAGTCACTAACTACGATTTTCTCGTTAAGAGTTTCTTGTAGTTCTTTCAAATTTCACAGGTGCATTCCTTGGTCCACAAAGATTCTGATACATCTCCAGGAATAGGTATAATAAAATTCTACTAATGGGATCAAATTATACTAATATAGTATGTACAATATTCTGCAACGTGCTTTTTAATTGAATAATGCATCACACCCAGCTCAGTGCTTCTGGTCACTGCCTCCTTTCATGGCTGCACCGTACTCAAAACCCCAGTACACAGCACAGGTTTGTTTGACAGTCTGACAACCGATGGACATTTAGGTTGCTTCCTATTTCTTATATTATAAATAGTGCTGTGTTATAAGCACATATATAAAAATGTGTGTGTGTGTATACATAAGGGAGAATAATTATATAGAAAGGATTTCTAAAAATAAATGTTTTGGTTCTGAGGATATGAATATTTAACCTTTTGAGAGATGTTGTCAATGTGTCCCCCAAAAGCCATGTTAATGTAATGGTATTTGTGACAGAAACTACTAACACCAACTCATGTCCATTTCCCTAATTCCTTAGTGAGGAACCCCTATTTTGTTTCAGTGGTGGTATTAAGGCTACATTTCATAGCCTCACTTTCAGCTAAGCGTGGCCACATGACTACCTGCCGGTCACTAAACTGGATGAAAGTGCTGTGTGGAACATCCTGGAATACTGCTTATTGGAAGTTACGCCACTTTCCGCCCTTCTGTCTCTATTCCTACTTCAAACATGCACAGTGGTTTGGACTGCTAGCATTCCAGTAGCCAGGATCATTACGAGTGATCTTGAGGATTGAAACTAGGCCCTAGGAATGGTTGAGAAAATGGTTGTGAAGAAAGGAAGAAGGCTGAATCATGGAGAGCCACCGTTGAACTTTAGCCTGCCTACCTCTTGCCTTGCATTATAGGAGAGAATAAGACCCACTGTCTTCTGCGTCTTTGTTACATTCAGCTGACTGCAATTCCTACATGACACAGTGTTCCTTTCAATTTCACCAGGAAGCCAGTCTTTGCTGAGTACTTGCTGTGAGCTCAGTCATGTGCTATGGATTGTCACTACTGGGCCCTTGACCAGGCCCAAGCCAGGCCGTCCTTGCAAGGGGTCAGTACAACCAGGCATGTGACCTTGTACGTCGACTCCCATCCTTTCTTCCTCAGATGGAGATCTCAGTCCACAGGGCTCATGGAGCAAACTTTACATTCCCATCTTTGGTTCAGATCACCAAAGTAAATCAGTCTATGGACAGACACACACACACACACACACACACACACACACCCCAGGACATACAGAAAATCCAATAGTTTCTTACAGCATTCACAAAACGTCCTCTCTTCAGTCTTAGGAATTTACCAGACAACCCTTTGGCCCCCTTTAAGCAAAGGCCTATCTGATGAAAAATGTAACAGCTCTATGGAATTAAAACCTGTAGAATTAATCATTCAAAAGTATTATTAAATCAGTGTAATTCCTGTTGGTTTGTCAATATGGACTTTTTCAATTAGACAGTTTTATTACAATGATGAATACCATCAACACAATCTAGAGACTACTGTTCTAAGTTATGGTCACTTTAGCCTAACAATTCATATTTGCTGAGTAAGTGTGATGGCTGTAGCTCTCTGAAAATTCATGGGCCTTGACTGAGAGCTGAGCTGCTCCTGTCTCTGGTGAGGATGGGGCAGGACTGACTTGCCTTACATCTCCCTGTAAGATCCTTCCTGACAGTTGTTATGGTCTATCACCAAACTCCCCTGGAACCCACGTCAGGAACACCCACCCTGATGGTGACAGGTGACACAGATGGTGACTGTCAAGTAAGTTCTCAGTCCCAAGCCAAATTCCACTTTTCCTGGGAAGGACAGCAAATAAAAGTCCTTCTCCATCTATATGAGGTCCTGTAGAACTTGTCAAATGGGAATCAAGTGTGGCGAACGTTCACAGTCAATTCAATGAAGCCCAGGGGATTTCTGTCATGAGTCACGGATATCCCTGAGCTCCTTAAGCCTGCTGTAGGGGTGCACCAGATCTGGAGCCAGAAGAATGGAGGGGAACCCCGGCTCTCCCACATTCTAGCAGCATTGCTTTAGGCAATTCCCTGAACTGCTGTGAGTCTCTGTTTTCTCATCAGTAGAGTGGGGATAATAATCTCTCCTTTCTTGAGTTGGAATAACTACCTAAGAAGAGTGTATGTGAATTGCACACAGCAGATACTCAGAAAAGGCTGGTTGACTCTGCATTTACTGGATCTACTGACAGGACAAGCCCTGCACCTCAAGGAAGGGGCGGGAGCTTCCAGTTCTCCTTCCAGACAACATTTGTTATTCTTATCTGACTGAGAGTACCTGCGTTTTTGGGCCATGAATGATCGGGGGGCAGCATTTTTGCTTCCCCTGTGAATTTACTGTAGGACATCTCTCCTAGCTTGTAAGTCTTCCGTATTTGACGGCAAAGATGCTGTCAGCTGCCTTGAAGCAAATGACAGGCCACCAGAGGGCAGACAACCTGGCTTCTCTCCCAGTTTTAAGGCACCCAAAGGATGTGCAAGCAAGGTACGAATAAGCCCTGTTTGCCCCTCGTTCCCTCACACACACTCGGCCCCTCCCGGCCAGCTCCTCAGAGGTGAGAAGACAGACAATACAAGGTGGGGTAGGGTGACAAACTCACCCTGGTCTATGTGGGACTGTTCCAGTTTTCACACTAAAAGCCCAGCAGTATCCCACCTGACGTGGAGGGCAGCACAAGCGGGTGGATTCAAATGGCTCCTCTTGGAGGCCGTGGCCTGTTGTGTGTGGAGCCTGAGTCACTGGGTTTGCACTGCCTTCCGTCTTGACTTTGGACATCAGTCCTCCTTGGGGACCAGCACCAGGGTCACCTGATCACTCCTGCCAGGAGCCCCACTGGACCAGGGAAATAACAGCCCAGCCCAGGGGATCGGCCCCTCTCAGGGGGTCCTTTCTCCATGGCAGGCAGGCAGGCAATTAGGTATGAGATGCACTAATTAACAGGTCCCCTTGTTCTCCTGCCTTTCCCAGGTTGCTCCTGCCACAGCTGGGAGGACGGGAGGCCCTGGACCCAGAACTGCACACCCTGGTCTCCCCTGCTGGTCACTAATGAGTGTCTCCCTGGGCTGAGGCCTACACCTGTTACTGTGTTAAGTCTTTTGCAAGTTATTTTTCCTTTGGTGATGCACGCACTTGTATCCAACATCAAATTACTCAGCACGGAGACTCATGGCAGTGGGGTGGGGGGCCTGTGCCCTCCCTGCCTTAGGGAGTTTACTGTCTCTGTTTCTTTGTCTTCTTCAGGGTTCTGCCCACACCCATTCTGGCAACTGTTTTCCATATTCTTGCTCTAGATGTCTTTGTCTTGCCAATGGGTTTCAGCCCCAGGCAAGTTCACTATAGATTCAATGTGACCAAAGAAATTGACAGCAAAACTGTTCTTGGGGTGAAAGGGTTATACCCAACTTTATTTCCAGGTGGCAGGTCAGTCACTAAAATCCTGTTCTCAGAGCGAGTCTGTATGCAGCAAGCCGGTCTCTGCCTCTGGGCCTCTCTGCGCAGTCGTCCCACACAGCCGTCCTCCGGGCCTCTGTCCTCTGCTCTGCTCTCCTGCAGCCTTGCAGCCCCGCCACCCTGTCACGCCCAGAGCACTGGGCAGAGCTCTTTATATAGAGTCAACAGCCATGTATTGCCCACAGGTGTGCAGTGAGCTTATCAACCAGGGCCAGGTGAGAATCCTGGCCACAGGAACTCTCATTTTATCCACAGTCTTCTTGTCTGACCAGACTGGTCTTCTCTTAATGATGGCCCTTCAGATTTGAGGGAGGCCATCTCAGTTCCCAGAGGGCTACTTTATCCCCATTTTATGGGTTGTTTTACAGGTACTGGCATTGAGCTAGACCTGGAGCTCATAAAGAGCAGGGTGGGACTGAGCCTTTCAAAAGCATGTTGTTTGGGCTGCCAGCTGCCATTGGCCTGCTTCTCGTAAGGATGGCAACTTGGCTTGGTGGTGGGACCCTCCGCGATCTCCCCCACATTGTTTGGAATTTGGGGACATATGACTGGGCCTGAAAAATGAGAGCACACATGCTCCCTGATGTCATGATCAGCTCACGGAGGCCCGGCCCCCACCAGGCCAAGGAGGCTGAATCCCAGGACTCCGCGGAGCTTTCGGGGCAACAGGCACTCTGCCCACTGGGGTTGCTCAGCTGGGCTAACCTAACACCCCATCGCTTTGGCCACTACATCAGGAGAGCCTGCCTGAATGCAGCCAACCCAGAGGAAGGAGGGCCAAGACCGGACACGCTGTCCCGTCAGCACAGGGTGAGCTTTGCCGCTTTGGTTCAGGCACACCGGGAGGTAATTTATCCCGACTTCACAGTTACACACCTCCCCTCTTTATTAACCTAGCGCGAGCTGAGTTCCTGCATTTCGAACCCAAAAGGCATGACAAACACTCGCACCTTTCTGATGCTGCGATCAGAGTTTTCTGTCCTGCAGTCTGCTCCGTCTCCCCAGCATGCCACTTGCTCCCATCGTCCACACCTTCACTCCAGGCAACCTCCCCTGGCCCGTCCAGCCATCCTTCACGCCAGGCCCGGACTTCTCTCCCTTCCGCGAAGCCTTGCTTCTCGTCACCCTCCTTCAAGGCTCTGCCCGTCTTCTCAGTCCCCACACAAGGTGGCACGGCACATTTTAATGATCAAGGCCAAGGTTGTTGACTCTCATTTCCATACATTGATTTTCTCTCTTCACCTCCATTTTAAGTTCTTCCAATTCTGGGATTATGTCACAGACATCCACAAATCCTGAAGCAGTGTTGGGAAAAAAAAATGACTAAATCTGTGTGAGCACAAATTTGTATGGTGTCACCGCAAACCTATAAGGTAACTTATTGGTGCCCCTATTTTACAGATTCAGAAGCAAGGCTCAGAAAGGGTAAGGAACTTGCCTCAGGTTAACTGACCTGGAAGGGGTGGAATCAGGGTTTCCTCCCGGGCGTTCCAGGCTCAGAGCGCCCAGGTTTGATCACCACACTCTCTGTTAGTGGACCCTTGATAAACACCAATTTCTGGAACATGTGGAATTGCAGAGTTTTACCAAACCTAAAGCAGCAGTTGCTGTCCTTGGGGGGATCACATACTCCTCTGATAATCTGGGAGTTTGGGACCCTCCTCAAAAATACACACACAAACCCCTGAAAGAAAGGTCGTAACCTGAGCCCGGATCCTGGGGCCACTTTGACAGCTTCCCTCTACCCTTTAGTCCTCTGTTATGGCTGGATCCTGGGAAGGGAGGTCACAGAGTATGAGAAAGACGTCTCTGCTCCCAAAGCTCAGCTGAAGCTTAAGGCCAGAGGCTGAGCTGACAGGAAAGGTTTGTTTCCAATGCCTCTCTCCTCCTCCTCTGGGGCATTCCCAAGTTCTGGGGTCCCCTCTGTGTCTGCCTCTCCAGCATGCACACCTCTAGCTAGCAACAGCCCTTTGATGTCCCTGGGGTCCCCTCTGTGTCTGCCTCTCCAGCATGCACACCTCTAGCTAGCAACAGCCCTCTGATGTCCCTGGGCGGCACCACCACTCTCCCAGTGCATGCAGTGTTATTTGGACGGTCGACCAAGGTGCCTGCCCATCTGTGGCCAAGGGGTGAGCCCAAGAGCCACGCCAGTCTGTGAGACTCTGTCATGGGAGTTCAAGCAGCACAGGGAGGGAATGCAGTTGGAGGTGAGTCAGAAACTAAAAGAGAGCATGAGTACCCCTGCCACCGAGATCTCCAATCTGTCTTGCCCTTTTTCCTGTCCACAGACTGATTCTTCAGCTCTTCCATGAGCTGTCTGAGGTGGCTTTATAATGTGCAAGCCTGGCTAGGCTGGACTACACTTCCCAGGAGTCCCTTCCTGTGTGTTTTTGGTTAGGAGATGGGCCATGAGAAAGATTCTGGTGTGCGATTTGGAGGTTCTGGAAGTGAAGCAGCCATTTTTGTAGCTCCCACCTGTTGTCGTTTATCTGCCAACTCACCTTGTGTGCATGAAGCAGTGGCCAGATCCTTTCCCAGGCTCCTCTGTCAGCTTTGTTGACTTCTGGGCCGGACATGTGTGTTGAGCGACACGATGAAGCCTTGCTGATTTCTGCAGGATATCTGTGCCATCAGCGTCAGAGGCACAGGCCCCAGTCCACCCTCGTGGGTCCCCATCTGGTGCACGCAGGCTCTCCTCACCTTACGTCCGTCTCCCCCTGCCAGCTGTTTCCGCCCTGTGAATTGCAAGCTCCAGCAAGATCTGAGGATGGCAGCCCTACAGAGACTACTTAACCAGCTTCCATGACTGATGACCGTGTAAGGTCAACTTCCTCTGCTGAATCCCTAGTGATTTTGCCACTCTAGTGGCTCTGCTCCTCTGAATGCTGACTGACACACCACCCCAAATCCTCCTAATGGAATCCTCTTTAGTATAAAGTGATCTAGAATCTATTTCTCTCGCTTGCAGCCCCCAAATCCTAAACCATATACATTGCATAATGCATAAGAAAATGTTTTCAAATTACAAACACCAAATATGTACATGTTCCGATTACTTTTTCCAGTATGGACTGCACTGGAAAGATGAAGAACTCTGGGGTCAGACTGATTCAAACCCGAAACACTGCCATGTAAAACTTGCGTGACTTTGGATAAAGTTACTTACTCTGAGCCTGTTTCCCCTTCTGAAAAAGAAAAAAGAAAATATTAGCTGTTAGCATTAGTTATCCATGCACATGAGAGAAAATCCCAAGCTGTGAGCTTAAACAAGAACAAGTTCATTGGTCTGTCATGCGGAAGCCGTCAAGGCGGACAGCCTCAGGCGGGTCTGCTAGCTCCCTGGCCGTCAGGCCCCAGGCACCCCACTCTAGGCTCTCCCACTCCCGGAGGCCCTTCCTCACTGTCTGTGGTGGCCACACCTGGCTGAGAGGGGGGCTGGCGAATGTGATCCTTCTTCTGTGCTCTGATAAAAGTTGGGTTCCTGTTATTGGGGAGGGAGGAAACAGGGCAAGTGGGGGAGCAGCAACCTGCTGCCCTGCAGCACTGTCTTGCCTAAGGATTTCGGCCCCGGGCAAGTTCACTGTGGATTCTGTGAGACCAAGAAATGAAACAGAACATCCTTGAGGTAAAAAGGTTCATACCCGACTTTATTCTCCTTGCAATAGGTCGAGCACTATAACCATGTCTGCCTCCAACAGTCTGCTGTTCGCATCTCTGCCTCCGTCCAGAGCTCTGGGCAGAGCTCTTTACATAGTGATTCAGTCAATAGCAGCTTATTGCCTACAGGTGTGGGAGCATTGGCCCGTTAGTTACATCATCAAGTAGTTTAGGGTCAGGTGAGGATCCTGACCATAGGAATTCATTTTCCCCACAGGCACTGCCTTCAGTAACAGGCAGTGCCACAGGGGTGATGGGGACCAGGGCCCAGCCACTGCCAGGCCACCAAGTGGGGCTCCCTTTCCCTCCCTTCCTCCTCTTTTAGTGCTGCCGCCAGACCTCATCACCAGCAATCCCTCCCAAAGCCTCCATTCACTGTGACGTCTGTATCACTTCCACCTATATCTATAAAAACAAGGAGGTTAAGAGTTAAGGGTTCTAGAGATGGACAAACCATGTTTCTGCTGCTGAATCTCCTACTTTACTGGCTGTGGGACTTGGGGCAAGTCTCAGTGTCTTGCCAATGGGTTTCAGCCCTGGGCAAGTTCACTATTGATTCAGTGAGACTGAAAATGACAGTGGAATATTCTTGGGGTGAAAGGGTTATACCACAGTGGCAGGTCAGTCACTAGAATCCCATCCACTCTGAGCGAGTCTGCATGTAGCCAGCTGGTCCTGCCTCTGGGCCTCTCTGGCCCCCACAGCCGTCTCAGTGTCTGTCCTCGGTGCTGCCACCACTCCAGCCTCTGCTCTCCTGCAGCCTTGCAGCCATGCCACTCTGTTGCCCAGAGCCCTGGGTGGAGCTCTTTATACAGAATCACTGGCAACATATTACCCGCACGTGTGTAATGAGCTAGCCGACCACGGCCAGGTGAGAATCCGGGCCATAGGAACCTTCATTTTATCCACACTCAGTCTCTGGAAGACTGTCTCCGTTGCAAATGTCAACAGTAGTATTGATGTCAACATTTTGGGGTGAAGATTGAAGACTATAACGCAGGGCAGCACTTAGTACAGTGACTGACACGTAGTCAGTGCCCAGTAAATATTAGCTGCTATTATTGTCGGTATTATCTTTATTTAAG
The DNA here is from genome assembly GCA_032199065.1 of Smutsia gigantea. Classification (NCBI taxonomy): domain Eukaryota; kingdom Metazoa; phylum Chordata; class Mammalia; order Pholidota; family Manidae; genus Smutsia; species Smutsia gigantea. Next base: position 25,260 of record JAVSCE010020586.1, read on the forward strand.
TCATCTTGGTCATATATAGTTACCTAGGTATGTCAGCTTCCGTAACCTGAACAGTGAGAAGGAGAACACAGCTTCTATTGCTTCTCCTGTGTAAGAAGCTTGGCATAGCTGATTGGGAAAAGCTATAGCCCCCAACAGCTCTTGGGGCACGAGCAGTGACTGGGCCACCAGGACTCTCCTCCTGTGACCTCCCAGGAGTTCAGGGCCCCTGGGTGGGTGGCAAGAGGGGCCCCTGGCCCATTGTTCATGAGCCCTGGCTCCCCCGTGAGGGCCTGGCTGGCGCTAACAGGGCTCCACCGTGGGCACGGCAAGCACAGACTACTGCCTTTGAATGTGAACGCGCTCTCTCACCACGTACGGAGGTGCTCAGCCCGGATCAAACGCTTGTTCATCTGAGGCGCGGTGAGTGCCAGACCACAGCTTGCTCCTCGCTGCTCCTTTACTCGCTTCCCCTTATCGCCTCTCTCCGTGGTGCTGTCTGTGCACCTGGTCTGTTTCTGGCTCGGTGTACTGAGCGGTGCCCTGCCCCTCAGAGGGAAGAGAGCGGAGCGCGGCCCCCGGTTGTGCAGGGAGGAGAGGACTGCACAAGGGTTCAGCGGCCAAGCCCCCGAGCTTCTCCAGTTAGAGGGACTGGCCTCAGCCGACTCTGAGGCCTCTTCAAAGCCCACGTTCTGTTTTGCTACGAAAGGCCCAGCTCAAGCGTTCTCAGGGATAAAGAAGAAAAGTTGAAGACTTAAAATGAGGAGCACGAGGCATGAGTGTCCTCGCCCTACTGTGAGGGAGAACGGAGAGTCTCCTACCACAGTTTCCTCCACGTTGCCTGTTTCAGCTCTGCACTCGCTCCACAGCCAGACTGAGCAGGGGAAGCTCCTGCTCACTGACCTGTTCATGCAGAAATAGCCTTTGAAAACGACGACCGTCTCCCACGCAAAATCCGAGCAAGGAAGGCGGGGAGACAGTCTGGGAGTTCTGCAGGGGGACTAGTGTCGGTATGAAATCCTTACTTACTTTGAGAAATCCTGCATGTCAAAATCAGAACTTACAGAAAGGAGTGGAGATGGTAGTTGGAGGCATATAGCATTTACAAAATAATTCCTCACTTTATAAAAAGCCAGTGTTTCCTCTTAGAAGTTACCTCTCATGGTGCACTAAAATAAAATTGTATCTCTAATAAAGCTAAGTTTATAACTTTTGGCTAATAAATCCATTGGGTAAAACAAACTTAGCTATGCTATGCCGTTTCTTTTCATAAACACATTCGCATCTGGGGAAGAAATTTTCCTAAGGTAATGTCGTTCTTGAGATCCAATTTGACTTGTAAGTCTACTATGAATTTTCTCCAGCTGCATTTGAAAGGCAAAATCCATTCTCTTGCGGTCGTCAATGCCCACACTTCCCCACAAGGGGGCAGCGTGACCCAGGGTCTTGCGTTACCACAAAGGCCTGAGATGCAGAATGCAGGGCCCTGGAGTGCCTTCTTCCCAGGAGGAAGACAATTCCCTAAAAAAAAAGGCAAATCTCATAGTGCCTCGGCATAACCGAGAGCTCTAAAGTATCTGCCAGAAACTTCTTGGTTGTTCCCAAGCAAAAAACGGACAAAATCGTTTTGCCCTTAGACAATAACAGAAACAAATTATTTTTTATATACCAATACAAAAATATATCCACCTCAATCACCAATGAAAGTCATTTTAGGCAGGTACCATTGCACACTAAGTCATAAATGCATTTTTTCCCTGAAAGTGTCTTTTGTGAGCTTATAGAAACGCATGAGGTAAAATGTTCGGTTCATGTTCTACTGCACATGTCTTTGGACTGCCAGCGAATGGACCTAGTGCTTAGGGTTTGACACAAGATATTACTAAGTAAAAATAAATTCCCAGGGAAAGAAATCGAGGATAGAAGATCCATTTGAGTTTTTAGGAGGAATTTCTCCTTCATATTTTTGTACTGGTGGGGCTTCCACTTAATGCATGTAAACAATAACAAGTGATTCCCCTGTGCCTTTGTCTCCAACATCTTAGGGAGAAGATACTGTCAGAAAAAGTACATACTGGATGTCAAACCCCAGATATGGCTTAAAGAATCATGAATTGATAACTCCCTAGTTTTTACCTGTGGGAGAACTTTAAGCCAGGGAGACTTTATGCTTGGCTTCCTGCTACACTATGGCAGAAGCCACATCTATGTGGCTTCTCCTAATACCATTTTTCTGTCTCCCTCAGTAACAGGACTCTTGGATGTGAGTTGCGAATATTGCTGCCCAGAGTAAAGTCTGTCTCTCAGCCTTGCTGTGGTAGGTGGGACCACACGAGCAAACCATGGTCAATGGAATGAAACCAGAAATGGTGTTCTTTAAAGTGGCAGTGTATCCTTTTTCTAACATTTCCTACTTTGCTGATATCTGGCATGTGAATGTGATGGTTGGAGCTGGAGCAGCCACATTAGATGATGAGGTGAAAGGCCATAACAAGGATTAAAAAAACAAGGTAGAGTCAGGTCTCTTGTCACTGGGAGCCTGGGAGTCACCATAGCAGCCTGGACTGCCTACCTAGATTTTTATAAAAGAGAGAGAAAAACATATTTTGGAGTTTTCAGTTACCTGCAGTTGAACCTAGTCCTCATCAATAGAAATTCCTTGATAAAACAGGTCAGAGATAAATGAACTTTTTCCCTAATTACTCATTTTGTCATCATTCCATAATTTTTATCACCAATCAACATTTATTGAATGTTGTATGAAGGGCACTGCTGGGTGATCTAGTTTTAAGTTGGCTTAAGGAGAGTTGGATCAAGACACAATAAGCAAAGCTCATTTGTTAAAAAAACTCTTTCATGAAAATCGCTCCAGCATTACTGAATCAATGTAGCTGTATTTGGTCACAGCCATAGCTTTTCTGACATCTGTGTTTTCCCTGGTGGTTGTGTTTATCCTGAATCTCCCTTTATGACTTAAGACCAGAAAGTCAAAATCTGTTCCTGCATTCACACTTGATGTTTGATTCAAAATACGCAAACCCTGTGGACAGCAGTGCTAATGGCCATGGCATTGTGAGCCAGTCTGCATCTGTTCCCTCTGCGTTGTTCTGATTAAGAACCACCCACTTTTCTGGTTCAAGGTTAAGAATAGGCAGATTCTTTTCACTCTAAATCCTTACAGATTTAGGCTGTAAGGATATGTGGCAGAGACTCGCAGGGTCTGGCTAAGATAGTTTGTGTGGGGCCACTTGTCCACCCGAACCTCCTCAGGAAAGATGAAGGGGGAGTCCACCGGCCTAAGAATCTCTCACCACGCAGGCAGCACTCAGGAGCATGGGCTGGAGCGGGGTAGGGCGTACTGTCCTGGCAGCCCTGAGTCCTCAGCCGGCTGGATGACGGGCAGGGCTCCTGTCAGCAGGTGCCAACAGGTCTTCGAACGGCATGAGCCCAGTGCCCTCAGCTCTCTGGGGAGGCAGGGCCAGGCCCCCCCAGTTTGTAGGGACTGCAGCATATGGCCCAGGTCTAGGGAAGAGCTCTGTGCAAATAGGGGCCTGGCAGCCTAATGCCATCCAGAGTAATAGGGGAAGGCTGCACAACACACAAGGGTGGCCAGACACTCAGGGATGGGGGCTTCCTGGGCAAAAATGACCAACCAGTCCTTTTTAGAAATGGCCAAAAGCCAGCTGCCCACTTATCTTTCAAACTAGCCATAGCAACTGGATGCAGACTGGGGGATTACATTCAAGTTGCACAAACCAGTTTTATATCCAGGGTCTACTTCATGCACTTTAGCAAGTCTAGTAACCAGAAAAAAAACCCCACGTCTTACATAGCAGCGCTTGCCTGGAAGGGCCTAGGCCCCCAAATTGCCGCAGGGATTCCCGCAACGGCTCTGTGCCCTGCAGAGGGAGGATGGCAGCGAGTGCGGTAGCTGTGCAGCGCACACAGTCCCCAAGGCCCCCACCACCCCAGGTGGGTATTCTTAGGCCTCCCCGAGGTCTGGGTGAATACTCTCAACGTTGCCCACGTCTGTTTGTGATCCCACACTCACAGGAAGCCTTCGAACAACACAGCGCCTCAGGTGCGCTGACACGAGGACGAGGCCCCCCAGCCGGCAACCGGAGCGCTGTGGCTCCCGGGAGACCCCTCCCTCATGGACCCGCATGAAGAGCCGTTTTGGTTTCTGTGTATTCGGTGTATATGGGCTGGGGGAGGAGAGCCTCATTTCTTCAGATACTGACAAAGTACCAAGGATCGATGGGGTCCACACTGAGATACTGATGCCTGGCCCAGGAGGCCAGCTGGCCTTCACAGGGCATCACCAACGACTGGTAGTAGCTCCTAACAGTGTGATAAAGCTTGTGAGGCTCAGAGAAGATGAGTGCCATGATTGACTAGTCATGTCTGCATTAGGTTAGGGGCAGGAGTGGTGTAGGCAGATAAGCGGATAGGAGGAGATCTGCATTCCAAGTAACATATTTCATCAATTCTAACAAGCCCATCACCTACTCACTCCATTTTTATATCCTTGAAATTAAGATACATATTATAATCACTATGCCAGATTATATTTTCCAAAGATAGACACAGTATTTCAAGTCACACACAGTCTTCCAGAAACCAGCCAAGCCCCCATTAAGAAGTGGAATTTATGTCCCCTTCCCTCGAACTGGGGGTGTACTGCTTTGTGAGTATCTCAACTAAGAGTGCAGCAAATTGACACTAAGTAAATTATGAAGCCAGGCCATTAAAAAATGATATTGCTTCTACCTGGCCTTCTCCTTTGGGATGCCCATCCTTGGAACCCGACCACCATGCTCTGAGGAAGCCCATGCTATGTGGCAAGGCCCTTGGTGTTCAGGCCTGGCTGAGGTCCCAGCAGACGGCCAGCAAGGTATGTGAGAGCCACTTTGGAAGCAGAGCCTCCAGCCCTAAACAGGGCTGCCCGAATGACAAATGATGCTGCATGGAGCACAGATGAACCTTCCCTGCTGAGTCATGCCCAAATCCCAGATTCCTAAGCAAGTAAATGACCGTTACTAGTTTAAGATACCAAGTTTTGCAGTGGTTTGTTAAATAGCAACGGACAACTGAAACAATCCAGGTAAAGCAATCAGCAACCGGGACAGTTCTCACAGCCTGCATGCGTGCACCCAAATTTGCAGTTAATTGAAAGAAAACCCTCGAGACAGTAAAGAAGCATATTATAAAGAAATGTACCACCACCATTTTTTATGGTGGAAGGACAATATTGTAAGGGAAAACAGGAACATTAGTAACTCAATTCAGAAACTGATTTAGATAGATCAGACTAAATAGGAAAAAATAGAGGAATACCAAATTTATTTTGTATATATTTTGCCTTTATAAGGATGCACAGGAGTGATACATAATGAAAAAAAACCTGTATCTTAATAAGTCTAAAAGAACATTCAGTGAATATTAAAGAAATGATGAGTGACAAGAAAGCAGTCTATCTGTTCACTGGCAGCATTTTCCTCTCTCACTAGTGTATGATAATCAATCAATGACATCTTAGATTTAATGAAATACAAGTATTTATTTTTAACTTGAACCTCTCTAATCATTCTACCAAACACAGGTGTTCTACAAAAGACTTTCACAAGGTTTTCTCTTGTTCTTTGAAAGTGGAAAAAGACAAACAAAAAAACTCCTCAAAACCCAGCAGGGAACAGCTTTTTTTAAGCTCATTTTTACTTCCGTAATTCTATCTATAGCACTGTGCTACAAAACATTTCAGGATTTTTTTTAAAAGTTAAGTTTCTGAATTTAATATTCCAAACAAGTGACTTTGCAAGAACCTCTGAAATCCCCTGAATTTTCCATATTACAAATGTTTTAGGCGGCTCTGTCCTGTGAACGGAGGAGGAGGAGGAGAGGCTTAATGAAGGTGTGACTAAAGTTAATACCGCTGAGCTTCAACACAGGGTGAACATTAAAGAAACAAAGTGAATGAAGGAGTCCTTATGAAGCATTTATAAAGCAAAAGAAGGGATGGTGTTGGCTTTATTACTGCTATGAAGCTAAAAGAATCAGTCATCTACAGATTGCGAGAACAGAAATTTATTCGTAAAATATATACAAAGGTTTGACAAAAAATAAAGCTACAAAACCCTCAATTTTGTGTGCATCTCAACATCACTACCATCAACAACCCAAAGTCTTACTAACTCAACTCCTGTTTTTTTGAGTAAAAAAGAGGTCTTTGTAAATCAAGTATTTACTGTATGAGTTATACTGCTGGAAACAGTTACCCAAATCTAGTCTGACTGTGCTACTTTGGTAGTTTTATAAAGTAATATTCTTTACAGAAACTTACTGACAATGATATCTCTCAAAGTGTGTTTACAGAGCTTAGCTCACAGTAGTTTACCAAAGCAAATTATTGTAAACCAAATTAAGTGATCCCTACCACAACACTGTGAACGCTAAAACACAAGTGTTATTGTTATTTATGATAAAATAAGTAGTCTTGGGGATGCAGAACACATTCAAAATATGCTTAAATATACACAAGTATTAACTCTTTCTTAGACATGGAGGGGAAGGAACAGAGCTGGCTCTGGAGAGAGCGGTGGCCTGTGGGCAGCAGCGAGCAGCGGCCAGGCTGGTCCCAGAACAACCGCTCGGCATTGTACACCCGGAGACAGGCCAGCCCAGAGGTTTCTTCGGGGGCCTTTTTCATCAGTCGAATCCAGCTTTGTTCCAATACAGTCAGAGAGTCCCAGAGCGTGCTCTGGATTCTACAAGTGCTCCTCTGGAAGGTTTCAAGTTCAGTCTTCAGATCAAATTTTATGGAGTTTTGTAACAATCAGTACTCTCATCATTTGATCAAATGAACTACAGATGCAGAGACCCCTTTTATCTGGACTCCAGTCCAAACTGGAAATGGGCTGCGCTGACAAGGTGATGTTCTGGAGAAGGCTGACAGAACCTGCTACTCCCATCTCTACTCCCTCAGAATCTTTCTTTGACCGATGAATAGGATATTCGCTGGAAACAAAGATCAAAGTGATGAGAGGAGATAAACCTTAGCATTCTCCCTATCATTTTTATACATGTACTCCAATATCTCTATTTTTGTTTCTCAGTTGATTACTGGAACTAATAAATACTTAAGGAATATTGCTAGTGTAGAACTGTATGCAAATAAAGTGACACTACTTCAACCTCAATCTCAACCCCCAAAAAAATCCTACGAAGGGCTGGTTCTTCTAAAAACTTGAATATTCTGTTCAGCATGAATCCGTATTTTCTCTTTTAACGTGAAAGTTCTAAGTTGACCTAGCTTTCTTTAATGAATTTACTCGGTGCTCTTGATAACCTTCTGTTGTAATCCTCTAGAATCGGCTGACTAGATGCCATGGGCGAACCGCATGTGCACAAGCTGCAAGTGACATTTGCAGCACCTCACCCAAACACTTCCAGAACAGACTCTGGTTTCTAACCCCAGAGCTCCACCAGACAAGTCCAAGCCTAAGGACCTTCTGTGTACCATTCCTATGGGAAGGAACTGCAGGGATGAGATTTAAGACAAACACCATTGCTTCAAAAAAGAAAAAAGTAATTCCAAAAACACTGGTTTTCCTTCAGCAGAAAACATAATTCATAAAGAAGAACTGAAGGTTAACTCTTAAATACTATTTGGTTTAGATTCTAGAGGGGGTGGGGAAGAAATATCCCTCTCCTCACAGAGATGTATTCCTAGTGAAATACAGGGGTACCTCTCCTCAGAAGACCTTTTAAAGCCTGTTATGTATCAATCATGATACTACTTTTATTTCTTAAGTTCTCATAAAGGTCTAAGAGTCTAAGGGGCACAAAGCAACTCAGAAGCAGAGCAGAAATGGAAGAAATGACAGATAATAACCTACTTGTCTTTCTTCCCTTCAGACCCTACCACTTCTTTTGATTAAAAGGAATAAAATATTCAGATGAATAAACAGTTTGCATAACTTTTCATATGTCTCTCAGTGAAGGATGTAGTTATTTAGTATTTGAAAGACAACATGTTTTTTAAACCCTCTATATTGTCTATTAAAATTTTAGGAATATATATGTGTGCATGTTTCAAATATGCAAAAAAAATCAGCATGTGGGGGTCCATTTATTAAAAAAAAAACAATTTCTGAATAACTAGATGCCTTCCTCTAGGAATTTCTGGTTATGTTCTCTGTAAATACCTATAATTTAGTTGCATTGCTATGAAAGGAGACAAGTGGAAATAAAGCTAAATATCATTTTACTTTCTCCTTTGCTGATACAATGCTTGACAGCAAAGTTTCAAACCAACTGAAGATTCGACTAAATAGCTGTTAAGGTGAGGGGTAAAGTTCATGTTGAGATAAACTTCAAATTTCTGACTGCACTGAGATCCAACTTTACACTATAGCAAAAATTCTAAGTGTAAACGCATTTGTATGTCACATGGAATATACCTCCATATGTGGATTACAAAGAAACTTGGGACTCGTTCTTCAAGCAAGCCACCTAGAGTTTGGTCAAGTACAAAGTGATGGGCAGCCGCTTGGTTTAACTAAGGGGGTCGGCAGAGGCTAACAAACGAGGAGCGGAGAGTGGGTTGGAAGAGTCAGAGGAGGACAACAGGCGAGGTGCTGGGAAATGGGAAATTACCAGATGACTTATCTGCCAGATGTTCTCCCAGAACTCTTGAAACTTTCCCTATGCTTTTTACTCAGAAACTATGTAGTTTTGATCTAAAGCATTCACTCTTGGCTTTCTGTCAGCTTTACTGCTAAGTACTTTAACAAGCATTTTCTGATTGGAGTCCTGTTTTTCAGAACTTCTTCCAGTTTCCAGAAGGAACTAACAAATACAGAAGTGCTTTGTAAATGTCAAAGTCCCAGACCCCGAAGATGGTGTTTTTCTTCTTCCATCATTAGTCAAACTTTAGTTTTGAAATACCTTTCATTTATGGGCGTCTGTTGTGTGGTTTTTGCGTTGAGTGATGTTTAGAAAAAGATATATCATTAACTCCCAATTTTATCAGGTCTTTTAACTAAGCAGCTGACCTACTATCTGTCACCTTTGGGCACTTGGAATTCAGCGCTCCTTAACACAGCTGTCACAGTCACTCCCCCGGCCCACAGTAGGCAGAAAGCAACCCAAGGACAAGGCTTTTCCTGGAGACCAATCAGGGGCCCAGACTCTGTGTTGGTTTTTTTTTTGGTGATGCTACCTGAACTTGGGCAAGTGAATTATCAGGATTAAAACTCAGAACTCCAACCCTTTTCCTGTTTTCTAGAGGTAGTGTTTTAAGGACCAGATGGTAATATTTCACAAAAGCCTTTGGTCAAATTTGTCATATTAAAAAAAAAAACTAGCCAAAACCATGATTTCAAATCTATGAAAAGAACTATTCCGAAGATATTCATATGCATTGGAAGACACAACTAAAACGACAAACAGATTTAATGTTGAGAAGATATTATTTACTAAGTATAAATAAGAATGATAATAAAAATGCTGAGAAAACACTTATGTAATACCATAAAATTTAAAGTCATATCAAAATGAGCTCAGTAAAAAGAGGAACAGAAGATAACGAAGTTATCTAATCTTACTTCCACCCACAAGTAGCTTAAAAAGGAGCAATGTGCACTGGGAGAGACTTACTACTTCCAGAAGTGCAGGCTGCCGGCACCCCCAGCTGTCAGAAAGAGCTCTCTGTTCTGTGGCAGGTGTCGGACCTGCCACACTGTATTTTTGTGAGCCTAAACAAGAGAAGAGGCAGCACAACTAGTGTTTAAGTTTATACGATAAACAAAGACTGCCCCAGAAAGGAAACTCTGTAAATAGTTTTTTCAACTGTTACAAAGGTAATTACAGTTATTTTCAGGCACATGTCTTTCTAATGGCTGGAGATTTATAGGAGTCCATCAGAAATTAGGAAAAGCTCATTTTTCTTCATTGCTTTATGAAACTAAGTTCTACTGGATTAAAAAAAGATGTTATCAATTAAACGGCCATTTAAGTTTATAGTACCATATAAGTTATGCAAATAGATTTTACACATTTAAATTTTTCTAGCTCATTCTAAGGGTGGGGGAACCCTCAAAAACAAAGCATATACTTTCTCCTAAAGGAAGAGGGATAGACTGAGTTTTTTTTTTTAAACAAACTATGTTTTAGATAAACAGCAAAACTGAGTGGGAAGTACAGAGTTCCCATATACAGAATGAATTTTAACTTAAAAACTCCCAGAGCCTTATCTTCAATTGATACCACTTGACTTGTCTTAGTCTTCAAAATCAGGACCATGAGGACTTACAGACAGTGTTTATGGTCATGATAAGCCAAGGCCTTTCCCAGTCATATTAAACCAAAAGAGAGATGGCAGCTGGAAGAAGGCTAACAGTTTATAGGCATCTCAATAACAGGGAGTAAAATCAGTATTAACAGCTAAATATTCACTGCGAGGACCCTGAGGAGAGGCAGGGAGGGTGCGGAGAGGGAGGGAGAGGGAAGCGTGAAAGACTCTGCTTTGTAGGAGTGAGACTGGCCCACTTGATCTAAGCCACGCTTAGACGCTTCACATTTTAGTGAGTGATTAGTCTTGACATCTGACTCTAATAGTCTTTTAAGAGAATTACCATTAACAGATAAAAACACATTTCTCAAAATGCACTCTCTAAGTGTGTGAGAGTCCTCAAATGATTAGGTTCATGCTATTAAATTTAATTTTTTTTGTAGTTTAAACTTCTTTCTTCTGGAAGTTGATTCAAAACCAAAAAGTGAGAGTTTGGGAAATGACCACTTAAAATACACCAGTCATTGAAAGATTTAGCAATTACTGGATTAACTATAACAAAAAATTTTGGAGACGACACTAATTTACAAAAAATGAAAGACGTGTTGCAACTGTATATGGAATAATTTAGTGAAGTACTTTATGTTGTTGATAGATATTTCATATATTCTGAAATGACAAAGGCAAAACAATATTATAATTTATAGCTACCTTGTTAAGAGTTGAGTTCATCAGACAGTGATAGTAATTTACATGCAATAATAATAAGTATTGTAATAATAAAATAAGACAAAACAGGAAGGTTTGAGAAGTACTAGTAAATCCACAATGGAGGGAGAGGAGTGAATTTTTCTTTCCTGAGCAATTTAAATATATTTGAATCTTATGGAAATTAGAAATCTGTAACTGCTCTTTATTTTTATACTTGAGGAAGCTCAGAGTCCCATTTCCAACCCATCTCTTGCAAATGACAGGATGTTTCAGCATGAATTTTATGCAATCCCCTACTCCAGGCATCACTTTTTTTTCTTTTAGCCAGTATTTTCCCTTTGCCCTACTTTCTTCATCTATTTTTCTGATGTTGTAATACTGTATGTTTTCTTTGGAACAAGGCAAAGTATGTATGTATGTATATGTATAAATGAGTATTTTTAAAACTACTATGTAGCAATCATAGCGATTAGTACTTTAAATAATTGTATTTAATATAGCAAGTGGGAATATAAAATAAAATGTGATGATAGGACATACTGTATACATGTTGATATATTTTCAAAAGTGTGTAATTGGCTATTAATACAAATGTTATTTATTCATTAGAAAACACCAGACTGTTTTGTTGGTCAAATTCTTAACATCAGCTAGTTTTTTGTGATTGCTTTCAAGCTCTAAAATAAGACTCCTAGCCAACTGAGGCCTTTACTATAATCAAGAAGTCTAAAATTGATAAACTTTGGGAAAGTACTCTTTATACAGACCAACTTTTGTCAAGACCCCACAAGACAATACAAAAAATAGGTCCCTTCATAGAAAGACCTGGAAGGAACCTTGGTGACTACTTCTATTAATTAGTCTAAAACAAGCTATGAACATTCCTCTACATAGAAAGATATTTCCCTCATATTTACCTTTTCTGAAACAGAGGCAAAACCTTTGGTGGGATGCTGTGTTCTCATGTCAAAAACATGAAACTTTCCTTCCAGAGATGTAGCTACTAACTTATTCATACTTATGTCCTTTCTGTCAAACTCCAAGCTACATACCTGAAAATAGAGAATATTTACTATTGATGGTCTAATTATTCAGGAGTTTCTTTTAAACTAAGTAAAACAACTTTAAAATTATATGCTCATTAAGCATTTTAACAATCATTCTTATCATTAGAATCAATACATCAAATACTTTTAGGGAAAATAATTTTATATTTTCTTGGTTAATAGGATTAACAAGGCCATCCTAGATACTCTGTCCAGTAGATTAATTTGGAAAGCCATAATTTAATTGTTAATAGTTATTACATAATTATTTTATATAGCCAAGTCTGGGCTGACTAAAAAACAGGAGGGAACCACATTCTTCACTAAAAGTGTACAACTCAGGACCCAGAACTCTGAAAGTACTTGGGGAGGCTGTTACAATTTCAGGCTTTCCAGTATTAGAAAAAAGGCCTCTTGCTAGCTTATTTTAGTATTACCCTGCACGGCCCACAGGGGTCCACAGACAGGCTGCAGGGGCTGCTGACTCACCCAGCATTGTCATACCACATCTAGGAGTGTGTTCACTTTCTCAAGAAAGGATCCATGATTTTCGTAAGATTCTCAAAGGGCTTGGCAGCCCCAAAAGGTCAGAACCACTGGTAGAGGGGCTGTACTGAGATGAATTATTAGAGGTGGTTTCCTTTTGTAGCAGTTCAGAGGTAGATGAAAACATGCTCAGAGAAACTAAAAACAATCCTAATGTATATTACCCCATTTTTTATGTTCGTCTCCCACTGCAATGACATATTTCTGAGATCAAACAGTTTGATATCCCCATTGTCATAGCCAGCACAAACAACACGTTCCTCTTGATTATAAGCATTGCCTGGAAGTCAAGATACAACATTTCAGATCTTTATAAATCCTAATTTGAAGGCTGCTAATATAATCTTATGAAACTACACATATGCTTTGTACCAAATCAGACAAAAAAATAACATTAGGCAGAATCTCATTTTCCTAATCATTTACTAATGACAAGACATCATGATTATTCATTTGGTATCTAATTTTTTTTGAAAGTTCATTCATTCAGATTCTATACTGAGGGGATACATGAAAGTATTTACTAGATTCTAAGTTGAAAGCAAATGTTCTCTCTCTATTATATCAGCGAAGACTAAAATGCCAACTACAGTTTAAGTATAGTAGGGTTTGGTAGAATAAAGACAGCTATGCATCTATTGTTTCTTTGGCAGTAACTATATTTGGATACACAAAGAAACTACTTTAAATTTATTTTGCAAAATGCTGTTCTGGTGTTGTTTTTCCAAGGAAACCTATAATAAAACAAAGCTGTAACACACTTTGATATAGCTTTAGTTGTAGGGATGATCACACGTGAAGTAAGTTTACAATCTGTAAATTCATGCTGCTTGGATCCAGAGATTGTTTTTCTGGAGTACCTCTGCTACTCATCTATCCCCACTACACAGCGCTAGCTTGATCTTCCTAAAGCTCTGATCACATTTCATCCTTGCAGAAACCTTCAAAAATTTACTACCATGTCGACACCATCTAAACACTTCTGGCTGTGACCCTTAAGGCTCTTCCTATCACTTCTACGTACTTTCTTGGGCACTTTTTAAGCTACTCCTTATGCTCGAAATTTCCTCCCAATTTCAGTGGTTCAAGTCCTAGATATCCTTGGTCTGAGGTCAAAATGTTCTTCCTCCCCAGCCATTTCTCCCTGAGGATTCCTGCATTCACCCTCCATGACTCTTGTGACCTTTTTCACTCCTAGCTGGTACTATAATTAATATAGATATCATCACCTCTTTACTAAACTGTAAGCTTCTTGGGCTAAGATGTGAGTCTTTTCACACCTTTGCAAGCCCACAGTACTTGGCACATACTGGGCATTCATAAGATACTGTCAAATCAATGGGTAAATGTTTTTTTAACTTAATATCCCATATTTAAAATTGCACTTATTTTCCGTAGGTAAATGATGAAAGGCTTTAACGGACCCAAAGATAATCACTTTTTAATTGTTATATTAATTTTTAGGTGATAATTCTAAATATTAATCCTGAAATTTATCCCCAAAGTGCACATCTTAAGTTTGTATGTTATTGCTCATAATATATGAACGCTGTGTTTGTACATTTAATCTTTTAGAATTTCCATATAATAATCTATTTTTGGAACTGGAAATCTAAAACTTTCCTCTTAATAATGGTGCAATCTCAAAATAACATAGAAAGTTAAACAGTTCATATATATTGTTAAATCCCATTTTTAATGTCTGTTATCTACACAGGATTATAATAAGAAAAAGGGGAGAGAAAATAGAGGTTTTAAACTAAGTGTGGCCTATATCCTTTAGTGGCAAAAATTATTTTAATTTTGGTGCTCAGAAAGAAACACAATGGCACACATCAATTAATCCTACAAAATCAATATTCGTTTTAAGTATTAGTAGAGTAACACAGATACCCAATTATAAGAAATAATGTTGTAATACCATAACATGTTTCAGAAAATAAACATAACCTGTGTAGAGTATAATGTAAGATTTGCTGGGTTACCATTTGCACCTGAGGCTCTGCTTAGCTCCATTAATGGCATCTGGTTATAAATTAGGTCAATATGATCTAGTTAAACAGAAGTGCATTGCAATAGCAAATATTTTTGAGCACTTCATAATCTAAGCACAATTCTGTGCACTTTACATGTTTTAACGGATTGAACCCTCATAACAACACTATTGGGTAAATTCTATCATTAGTTCCATTTTATAAATGAAGCAACCAAGGAACAGAGAAGTTTGGTTTCTTGCCTCAAGATACCAAAGCCAGTCACAGAGCCAAACAGTGGCACAGTGAGGATTCAAACCTTGGCCCCAGAAGTTGACGTTACTACCATGTCTATTTGCCTCAATAAGCTGTCACAATAATCCACAAAATAGAACATAAAGAGACCATCAGGACTTTCTTAAAGCACTGTGCTTTTTTACTATCTGATCCTTCAAATGCAAGAGTTCTTGAATAATTTACCAAATGCCACAGTCCAACAGTCTCTCTTGTTTTCTCCTTGTACAGGTTCCATATTAGCAACAGGATCATCTTTTTGTCTTGGGTCCCACACCTTCACAGTTCCTGCCACGAGTAAAAGTGAGTTGGCAAAATTCAATAGTGCATGACCACATTTGTCTTCTGCATTGTCTTTCTATGGCTTCCTGTGGTGTACATGGCAGTATTATACATGATATTACATCTGAAAACCATATGCTACTGTTTGACTTGATTTCCAAATTAATAGCTACACAGAAAAGCCAACAGCTGGTTCCTAAATTATCAAGAAGGTATGGTAGGCAAGGCAAACACAAATGGACATATATAATTCAAACCATGCCTTATTTTCTTTGAGCCTAAAACTAATGTGCTGTTTACTTAGAATACCAGTGTCATCTTAATTTTTATTTTTTTCCTTACTACCCATATAATCAATGGCATTTTTTTCTTATACAGATGAATAAACTCTAATTTTTCTATTTATGATTTTTATATGGGCTTTAGAATACTATCTCATATACAATTAGACTTAATTTCCCTGTGGCAACAGAGAAAAGGGAAATAGTAAATAAAATTAACAAATAATTCTTAATTTAATTTCAACCCCGTTATTTTAATGCAAATTATAGGACTACTGACTAAATGGCATCATTGTCTATGAGAAACACAAAGGCATTTAATAAGGTGGCTAAAAGGCAAGTACCTGAGAGAACAGGAAAAGGGCAAAATATCCTGAAAAGGGGTAATAACTCAGAAGAAGAGGAGCTATCCCACTAGATTTATCTCCAAGGATAAAATTAAGTTGGTCATTAAAAAGGCAGCTTTAAGGAGAAAAAAATTTCTCACAAATGTGACAAGGTTATTAAATTACTCTACAGGTTCACATAAATTAATGATTCATATTAAGCTTACAACAGTTACGTGAGCTAACCATGTGCACAATTCACACAGCAAAATTAGCTACTAAAGAGATACAGGAAGACATTAACATAAGTTGGAAAGAAAGTACCATTTTTACCCAAAAAATTTCAGGGGAAAAGCTGAGTGCTGGTAGAGTGGTCTGGAGCTCTACCTCATCTACTGGAGCTGACAATGTAAAGGGTACTTTGGAAAGTTTGGCAATAAGTTTTTAAAATCATAAAATGCTTTCATTCCAAAAGAGCTATATATATGATGATACTCATTTCTTTACTCTTTTTAAGTCACTCTGCCCCCAAAATAAAACGCTTGAAGCAAACTGAATGCTTACTAACAGGGGCATGGTTCAGGACACTGTGACACATCACAGGATAGAACATTATACATACAGCCACTGAAACAATACTTACGAAAAGTATATGGAAACAGCAACATTTGTATATGACAAAACATTAAATGAAAAATGTAAGATAAAAATTACATTCACACTGTTAACTACATAAAATTGTATATAAGACTGGCAAGAAAAACAAATCTAATGGGTACTGTTAGTATGGTAGACTGAATGTTATTTTTCCTTCCATATTCCATATTGCTTTTATGATGTAAAAAATTGATGTCTAAAGCACAATCACTCGTAAGTAACTCTTAGAAAATTGCATCTCACTTTTCTTTGTTGTAAAACAATTTCCTTATGGCTTTAGACAGCCATTAAAAAATTAGCCAAGCCCAGCAAGGTACCAAATTTCTATGTGCCCCTGGTGAAGCGGCAACAGTTGTTGACTCCTTTCCAGTCCTCAGAACAGCTCTGGACATCAGAAGGCCTGCTTCTCGGGAGTCACGCCGGGGGAGAAAGGCAGAGCTGGTGCCCCTGGGGCTTTCTACAAGGCTCAGCAGAAGGATCACAGAACTTCAGTGTTCAACCAGCTGTCAAAATGACAATTTTCACAAGTACTAATTCTGCTTTTTAAAAAAAGAAAATGAAAAGCTGCCACCTACATTATATCGTCAGCTGTCTCAAAAACCTGTAAAGAAATTTTAAATCCTTCAAGGTTCATAGGAAATTATGGTTATTCATTACACTTGCTCAGAACTAAAATAGTAAGTGCTTGCCTCTCTCTCAAAATACCCTAAAGTCTGAAACAACTGAGGGCTATGCAATGAAACCTTCCTATTAAAAAGGTAGGCAATGAGATTTAGCGAGTCAGGGTTTACTGATGAGGGTTCCACATACAGAGGATATACTGCTGCATAGAGATTTATCTAAAAAGAAAATTTAAATACATAGAATACTTTGACTTACCATCTCGGCTGCCAGTCACAATTTCAGGTGCTCCTTCCCCGATTCCTAGTCCACCTACACCATCTATAGTATTTATAATTTCTTTGTGGCCCTTTACAGAATATACTGGGGTATTTGGAGCTTCCAAATTCCTAAACAACAGAACACAGCTTCTGACTTACTCCACATGTCCAAACATTTGTCCACTACTAAAATTTAAGAATGCATACAATATTTAGATTTTTGTTTAAAAATAAGGATTTTGCGATGAAGGTAATTTATACATTTACTTCCAATTTTTTCTCTCCACCTTCGCTTCTTTCAAGCCCTCAATGAGAACTGTCATGGTTCAACTTGAATCCTAACTTCTGAGTCCCATTTATTTTGTGGTCCTCAAAGATGATCTGCATAGAACCTCAGCACAGGAGTTATCAAGTGTGCTTACCAATTAACGCAGATACATGGGCTCCCTCCCCAGACATAACGGATGAGCATCTCTGGGATGGGGTACCAAATCTGCTGATGCTCTGGTACAAGTCTGATAATCATTATTTTAAATATAAAGTAAATTCAAAGTGATCTAGAATGTTTCCAAAGCAGGCCTTGGTAGTTTGATCTTGAGATTTTTGGGAAGGATAACATGAGTAGTGTTTACTCGGTCTACATTTCTTCCTTTACAATGTACTATTTTCCATACTGATCATCATCTATATATTTTTCAGCATATCATCATTCTGGTCACAATAAATATCAGAGTCAAACTGACTTAAGTTGGTCTAGTTCAGATTAGTGAAGAGAGGAACGTAGGAAAGTACCTCTTTCTAGGTGTGCCTGGCTGGTGATGAGTGGCTCATGCAGGTTACATGAACACATCCCTTTTCTTGCCTCCTTCCAGTCCCCCTTCTTTTGTTTTGCTATTAGAGCTTCTATCCACCTTGCTCTTTAACTACTGAGTTTTCAAAAACATACTTAAAAAAAAATGAATGTAGTTATTCATGAAATGTAATCCCAACTAGGTCAAGATTTATTAGTAAAAGCTCACTAATCAAAATTTAAGATAGCTCAACCTAGAGACGATGTTCCTCTTTCTACTGTCATTGTGAGAGAATCAACAGACGTGTTAGCACTGAGGCTCTACTTAAAAGAACTGTTTTGCTATTTTTACAGACTTTAAAACATTACTTAGCATCAAGGAAGGTCACATTAGAAAACATGAGATAGAGAAGATAGTCTCTCTCTAGAACATTTCTGGATACTTTAAATAATTACAATAAGAGATATTCCTGAAAAGTAATAAAGGAGGAACTTCAATTCACTCTAATTTAAATATGAGGAAATAATTCTAGGTAAACCTGAAAAATTAGAGGCATTTGGCACAATTGTGATTTTGCTCATTCAAAACACATTTACCTTAAAAGACAAGTATCAAATGATTTCACTCATATGTGGAGTATAAGAACAAAGAAAAAAACTGAAGGAACAAAACAGCAGCAGACTCACAGAACCCAAGAACGGACTAATAGTTACCAAAGGGAAAGGGAGTGGGGAAGATGGGTGGGAAGGGAGGGATAAGGGGGAAAAAGGGGCATTACGATTAGCAGATGTAATGTTGGGGGGGCACGGGGAGGGCTGTACAACTCAGAGAAGACAAGTAGTGATTCTATAGCATCTCACTACGTGATGGACAGTGACTGTAATGGGGTTGGTGGGGGGATCTGATGAAGGGGGTAGTTTAATAACCATAATATTGCACATTTAATTGTAGATTAATGATACTAAAATAAATTATTTTAAAAAACAGGTTTATCTTTATTAGATTAATAGATGTGTTCCTAAAAAGTTGTGCTTAGATGTTAGCTAAAGCATTTAAAAACTTTTTTTTAAATAAATTGGGAGTTCTATATTAAAAACCTTAAACGAAAACTCAGTGTATCATTCTGCAATGCCTAATATCTTGCTGAAATGTAAATATCTAATTGTTCTTTGTTATGTATGTGTACTTTCATATATTGCATCCTTCAAGGTGGAGAGGAATAGCCTTTATTTACAAATACAGGGTATTAGATGCTAGCACCAAACAACATGTGTGGAAATAAATATTGATAACATTATTCAAAATATCTAAAGAAAATAGGTTAGCATTTTAAAGTGGATTTTGAATTGTGAATCTAGAAATGTAAAATAAAAGATAATTTTTGCATTTTTAAATAAGTAAGTCTGAACGAGAAAACATTTTAAAATTAGAATTCTTTCAGAGAAAGAGTAACAAGAAAGAAACTGCTTATCTCTCATCTTAATACTGATTAAATAATCTTACCATATATGAAGGTTTCCAGCAAAATCTCCAGTAGCTAAATATCTCTGCTGTAAAGACGCTGCACCAAATGTTCCACATTTAATGGGTTTGGCCTTTTCAATCTTGATAAAAGGGAGGGAGAGAGGACATATTATTTATGTAAGCAGATATTTATAATCCACAATATTTATGGCTCTATTATGGAATTTAAATAAAGCACACAATATAAAAAGCAATTAAAATGTTTTCTGATAAAGATAATCATGCTTTTCCTTTAGTTATTTTTCTATAGTTTAAAAGTACATGATCATCAAAAAGAATAAGATTTAATTTTGCCTTTCTTCTAATGAGACATTCAAATGCTGACAAGTCTATCATCTCCATTGGTTTTGCAAATATGAAATATTCAGCATGTAATAAGGTATTCTTCTTTAAGATCCTCGGTAGAAATAAGAACATAGTGAAGATATTATTCTCTCCAGATGGCTACAGGAACAAAACTTGTTTATGTGTCTCTTGTAGCTTTCCCTGAAGAACCCTATAAATTGAGAATGTTTATGTCCTGTTTACTCTGAGACCACTGAGATCTGTGTATACCTATGTGTACCAAAGGCTCTGCTATTAGTATGGATTAGCCAGTCGTCTGAGGTTTCTTTAAACGGCTACTGCTCCAAGTACTGCATATAATCATGTTATAAAACCACCATATACTAATGCACTATTTAAAGGATGTGGCTTATGGAAATCATGTGAAGACTCTATCACCAAAAGGTTCCTTGGAAATGATCTAATGTAACACTCTCTTGTCACAGACCAAGCCCCCAGGCCTCGAGCTTTACAGATTTGCCCAACTCAGGTGTTCAACATTTAATGAGTTCCCACTAAAAGCAAGTAAATGAAGTAGGCAGAAGGATATGAAAATGAATGAGACTGGCATCCCTTGAGGAGTTTACAACCCAGTTCCTATCTGACTCCTCTATTTACACATATGCACTATGCTGTTGTCACCTACCCCCATACTCCTGTGGGTCTTCCACTGACCTCCTTTTACTTCCTGATGCTTCCCATTTCTCTGATGCCCCACCCACCTACTCCACGTGCACAGGTCACTGGCGCCTGCTTTTCCCGCTGCCTTGGCCCTGAGGAACTCTGGACAAGCTGGAATTAAAAGAGGCCACTACTCGCTGCCTGCACCACACCACACTGTGGCCCTGTATCACCTCCCATTTACTGTCAGCCTCCACGGGGCACAACTGCTCCTCTTATTCAGTTGCTTACAATCTTTAAATGTTTTTACTCTGAATATTTACAAAAGCAACACATGTTCCCTATAAAAAAATCAAACATAACAAAAAACTGAAGGGTAAGAACAAAGTCTCCCTTTGATGCTACCCAGAACGGATCCCTGGTCTTCTTGACCTTTACTACACATTTACAAACACACATAGGTTTGTTTTAATATAGGGAGGATCATAATACATTTCCCTTTTGCTTAATTTTCTTCACTTAACAATATATCAGAATAAACTTTTCCCTCCACAGACTTCTTCAGTTTCTAGGGCATCTCCCCTTGGAACCCTTCAGTTCCTGGGGCAAATCTTCATCCCTCCCACTAGGGTTGGCTTGTTTCATATAGTTTAACAAATAATTTCCCTTCCACTTTCAGCATGTGGCTGAGCACTTCCATACAGGATACATCACATAGCAATTTTTAAAGAAGAAAATAAAATTCACTTAAACTATAACTGAACTTTTCCTTCAGGCTAGAAAAGATACCACTCTATGGTACAGGGCTTTGGAAACTAGCAGCTCTGTTGACCTTTCTCATTGTTTGGGATCTGGATAAATTAGCAGTTACTATGTACCAGGTCTAAAATAAAGCCTCCTTGTAAACAAAGTCAGTCATCTACAATAACAAAAGGCTGTACTGATGAAAAACACAGAACCAAAGAATAATTATTTTTCCTTTAAATGCATAGGTGGTCTGAGATAGCATCAGTTACCTACTCTATCAGAAAATCCATATTGTTATTTGTTATTTTTCCAATTTTTACAAGAGTATCTTACAACGTGGCAACATAGAGAATCAAGATTTTCTCAACAATGCAGCGCCCAGCTCGCTCCAAAACACTTCTGTTCTCTCCACCTTCCCCCAAATAAAAGTGCCTGAAATTAATATAGATAGTGGTATAGCACCTAATCACTACTAACACAATTTCTATAGTTAAAGGAATTCAGAGTTCCAACTTAGACCAACTGATGGACTAGCTGCCCACTCCTTCCTCCCATTTGTCTTCCACTGGGCGCAAGCTCTAAGTCACTGATAGTGGCTCCCATGGTCTAAGTCACTGATAACGGCTCCCACAGTCTGAGGCAGAGGGTGAAGGCAGGCCTCTGAGGTAAGCAGCAGGTGGGCCATGTTGGACAGGAACGTGGTTCTAGGGACTCAGGGTATTAGGACCTGTGGGGAGTTTGCATCATATATTGATATAACTCTCTGGGGAAATTCTCAGAGAAGACCTGGTAAGACAGGTCATCCATTTTCTTCTCTTCGACCAGCTGAAGCATTCTGCTTCCTGTAATCTCACTGCTATCACCTGGAGCCTTGGATGGGGCCTCTCTTCTCCCAGGCCACAGAAGAGGTAAAAGCTATCCTCTACTGCTCGGTCCCTACAGTAAGTACACAGTTGAGATTTTATTGTTGCTGGTAATAAAAAGTTGGGAAGCAAAAACTTCCCTCCCTGTGTTATTTCTTTAGACCCTTTCAAACAGAATACTAGACTGTGCTCCCAGCGATCTTCTGGTAACCACATAAATTCTCCCAAACAAACGAAAGAACTAATGGATGCTTTTCTCAAGTTTTTTTTCAAGTTTTTTTCTAATTTGTCTGCTACAAAATACTAGCAAATGAACACCAATAAGAAAACCTAGAAATGAGGATAAAAAAATTTATGCATGGCTACTTCTTGTGATGTAAAGATAAGAATACAGTCATTTTTCTACCAGAAAAACCCTTCCTTGTGCAGAGATAGAACAGACTATTCCAATTATTTCATGGCACTTCAGAAATAGCACAACCATATGCAGACGTTCTGACACCTGAACACATCTAAGAATCCCCACCTTAGAAGGAAAACCAAACCAAACCCACTCCATCATGACAGACCCTATACTAGATATTTTCACATCTGTCATTGCACAAATGCTAAAAGTGGGTTTTTATTACAAATATAATGGAATGAAATAAAATGTATCTACATAAAAGGCATATACTCACAGAAGTGGCATGAGGCTTAAGGTATACAAGATGTGATGCGAAGCCCTTTGAAATCCAGCCTTGCCTGTTTCTCTGACCTCATTTCCTGCACCTTCCTTCTCTCTACTACACTCCAGCCACGTGTGCAGTTTTATTTTTCCCTTCAGACACACCAAAGTCATTTCTACCTCAGGGCATTTGCATCTACTGTCCCCACTACCTGGATGGCTCTTCCATCAGATCATCATATCCTTTTTTCTCCCAATTCAGATTTCCATTTAAATGTCACCTCCTCTAAGAGGCCTTCCCTGTTCCTCCAACCTGAAGTGGAACCCCCAAATCACTAACTGTTTAATCTTCTTTCTTGCACTTAGCAATAAACGTATTTTATTCATTCAATTACAGTGTCTATCTCCCTCTAGATAGATCATTTCTAGAATGATGCAAATGGGGCCTTGTCCAATTTGTTCAATACCTGGTAAATGCCCAACACTTGTTGAATGGAAATATAAATATCTATTAATCTCTCTGACCTAGTGCCAGGGAGAGAGAAACCACCGATGGAGTCCACATTCCCATTGCTCCATGTTTTCACGCAACATACAAGTTTCTGGTGTCATTTATATGCAATAATGAAACCGGTATCCATATGTTGAACACATGTATCAGATACTATTTCAGATATTCTTCTAGACTAGACCACCCCTTCTCTTTCTAACACACACAACTGCCAGTTAAGTGTATGAACACCCCTTTCCAGATGAGGAAACAGGTTCAGAGAACTAAGACTTGCTCAAGGTCTCTGTGCCAGGCAGACTCCAAGCTCTTTCTACTAAACTAGGCTGTTCCCAGGCCTACATGAAAATCAATTAAATAAACATTTTATTATGTAGCCTCTATTCTGTAAACCTGCAAGTTATTATAAGTACCAAAGAAATGTTCCAATCCTAAAATGGCGAGGTAAATGGTATAGGCCTGAAGCAAACCCACTTTTGGATTTTTGTCCTTCGGTTTTTACCTTCATTCCTATCTTTACGAGCTATAACATATATACTATTTATGCTTCATGTTCACTTTCTCCTTATATCAAAGAAACATAAACAGATTTATAGATACTAGTGGTCTTGTACAAGAGTCAAACTAAAATATAAAAGCATATTTAAACATCTGCACAGCGGTGAAGACTGCGCTTTGCTGAGAAGGGCTGAGCTAGGCTGGCGATTGGACTTAGAGAAGCAGGCTTGTTTTCCCTTTCCTCAAATTCACAGCAATTACAATAGTAGCTAAATGAAGAGGCGCACTGGAATGCAGCTAATTTTTTTATAGTTCATAACAAGGCTCCCTCCCGGTCCCAGTTAAATATTTTACCTTTAGAACAGAAAAGATGAAAAAAAATGCAGTGGTTAAATTTTTTCTTGCTACAAAACTGATTGGTTTAAAAAAAATAAAAATTTGGGGAAATTTGTTCCACAAAGAAAATCAGTATGATAACTTCTATTACATGGTACAGAAATGACCATCAATAATGGTCATATTTGGCCTGTTGGTTGTTACAATAAGTGAATGTGATTACAGAAGCCCATGATCGATAATTCCCATGAGCTATTTTTATTCTGTTTGTGGGTGGGCCTAGTACATCTTGTCAGTGTTTCCTCCTCCACATCCTGGCACTACTTAATTAACATTAAAAGGTTTAGTCAACCAAATGCTAACAAGCAGTGAATTCAGTGGCACAGGGCTAAAAAAGCAGAACTTCATTAGCTTTTTAGTAATGTTTAAACATTCACAACTATGACTCCATTTCTCAGGGCCACTCCTAGTCCTCTGTGCCAATTAGAAAAGGTTGTCGTTTACAGGCTAATGAAGTCTCGCACTTCTAAGGCTTGATGAGAAAAGAGATGGAGTTCAGCTTCCACGTGCGCCTGTGGTCACGCCTGTTTTGGTGCAACAACCTGCTCAACTGTACCTGGAAGCCCTGTCCTCATTCCCTATCCATCCTCAGTAAGAAGATAAGGAAGGCATCAACAAAGACCCACTTGCTTCTTTCACCCATCTTTTAACTTGGATGCATGGGCTTTGGAGTATATGGCATGAGGTGGTTCCACAATGATAAAATCAAGTGTGTTTCCTAATATATTAGTAAATCGTTCATCTGCCAGGTAGTGAACCCTGGCAGTCATTAGAATCATCTGGTTGAGGTTTAAACAATACTGATGTTCAGGCCTCACTCTAGTTTAGACACAAGAGTCTGATGGCATCAGAACTTCTAGAGGTGGGACCAAGACATGAGCACTTTAAAACACACCGAGAAACAGCAGCAACGCAACAGACAACAGATCCAGATGCACAGTGAGGGCTGAGAATCACTGAGCCTGCCGTTCACCTGTGTTCTTTTCCACTGCACCTCCAATGTGAAGTGAACTCCAAATTGCTACCTGTTTAGTCTTCTTTCTTGCAGTTACCAATAAACTTACCCAATTACAGTATCTACCTCCTTTCTTTCTAGAATGATGCAAATGGGACCTTGCCCCAGATACCTTGTATTTGTCACAACCAGATACAATATAAGTTCTTAAATATGCTTTTGCATTTGCTTCATCCTCTTCAGACAGTAGGCTCTTTAGAAGGGCCTCATCTTTCAAATATCTTTGATCCTTCCTTAGCATCATACCTTGAAATAGAAGATTCTCAATAGACAGTTTATGATATAAAGAAGACCCAAAGGTAAAAATAGGAAGAGTAGTTATACCTAGGATTAAGATTATGGGTGATACTAATTTTCTTTTTTTTCCTACCTGTATTTTTAAGTGTTCTATCATGAACACATAGTTTCTTAAAAAGTAAAATTATTTTTTTTAAACTTGATAGAATTCTCCAGAATCTCTAGAAGAGACAAATAGAACTACTTCACTTTACAAAATAAGTGTTATTTCTGAAATGTACACATATTATTTAAGTCACAAGTCTGTAAATGCTCTCCGGTTGGGCTCTGATTGTTTTATTCCTAATACTTCCCCTTTCAGTTCCTGTATACTATTCCAATTTTTCCCATTTGTTCAAATCCCTGCCTCCAATTAATGATCGGTAAAACAATATTTAAAGTTCCCAAGTTATATCCTTTTACAGATATACATTTACTCATTCTTTTAACATGTAATTATTGAATGGCTGCACCTTAAAAACCACTAAAGACACTGTCCTTGCTCTAATTACAGATAAATGGGACAAAATGATCCATGGTAGCACAGATAAGTACCCTAGGAATGTAATGTAAAGGACAGTTACTTTGTGTGGGGGTCAGGAGGGGACTTCCTAAATCAGTCTGAACTGAGCCTTCAAAGAGCACCAGGTGACCGGGAGCTAGGTGCTGAACAATCTAAGGAAAGGTGGAAAACAACAAGTCATGTTTAGGAACTCTGCGGAAGTGCCTGGTTAAAAAATACAAACTGAACAGAAACTGGCACTCATAAAAATTTAAAGTGGGATGGGGCTTTACATACCTTCTGATCTAAGCTTGCCTATCCAAAATGCATTGATCCATTACCTACCAGTTTAACCCCAATCTCCTTCAAGAAGATTGCCTCGGTACAATTGATCCCTGTAGTTCTCAACCCTCCCTGCAGTCTATCACAACCCTAAACACATGAGTATGACTTGACCCATCAAGGTTTTTTTAAAACTGTAAACAGGTATAAAAATGTTAACATCATTATTCTCTAATTCTTTCACTAGAGAACTTTACAAAACTTGTAAACCTGATCTTGTCACTCCCTGCGTCAAGTCCTCCAATGATGTCCTGTTTTTCTTGGAAAAAAGGTATAAACCTTTTAAATGACCTACAAATCTTGCAACCTCTGGTCCCTGCTTATTACCTTTTTCTGAAGGCGATAAACTCCCATTGCTGAGCTTAACGCATGCTGTTTCCTCTGGAAACCTCCTCTACTCCTGGTTTGGCCTAGAGAGCTTTTCTACTCATCCCAAATCTGTTTTTTACTCTCATAGAACCGTGTTCCTTTATGTTAGATAATTCGCCTCGGTTTGTATTCTCACATTCTGGATTTAATTAATTCAGCCTATTCTCTCTCCTACTAGAAAAATAAACTCCACGAACTCGGGGAGATCGTGATTCACATGCCTGGGAATACCAGGCCATCAATCGATGCTTGCTTAAAGAATAAATGTGTTGGGTTGTTTCCACCAATCACACCACAAGCATCCCGGTGCCCGCTTTGGCTCTGCTTGTATGAAAAAGCATTTTACTAACACGGGCCTATTAAAAAACTCTCCACAAACAACTGCGCACTGCCCAGACGGGCTTCGAATTTAGACACGAAGTCTTAACGTCACTTTCCAGAGACCTCGCTTTGTTTTGGACTGGCTGCAAGAAGGGGCCGACAGGGCACGGATGAACTAGCCCGCGGAGAATTCAGGACTCGAACAAAAACACGTTTTACGTCGAAGTATTCTTCAATCTGCGATCAGCTTCGTTTGTCCTGCTTGAACTGTGTTTTGAGGGTATGCTGAACGAAAGCTTTGGCAAAAAGAAATGCAAAGCCCTCCCACCCGCATTCCCCACCGGGATCGGCACTCGCTCCCCAACAGCAGTCCCACATCCTGTAATTGGGCAGTTTCGAGCCGGCACCCACCTCCCGAAGCAGCTTTAGGTCACCGTGCTGGATCTCGTACAGCTGAATGACGCCAGAGCCCCGTGCGAAGCTGCCCATGGTCACAAATTTGGCGCTGCAGGGCACCCACTTGCAGTCAAACACCGTGTAGTTGAGGCCCTTCTGGATATGAGCGATGATCTGAGGCTTCTCGAAGGCCGACATGGTCCAGCGGATTTCGCCTCCAGAAACAGGAATACCCAAATATTGACAAAACACTAACTAGGAAACCAAACTCCAAACATTAAAGACGGTCCCTCCGGCTTGCCGTTCTCCCCCTAACGCCCTAGCGAGCTGGGTTGAGTTGTCCAGAGCATGCCAGATGCGGTACTGAAGTCACCAAGATTTTTCTTCACCAACAGAGCGAATTTGTTTATCGCCTTTACCTATGCTTTTCGCACATGCACATATTAGAGAGTGCAAAATGCTTTGGCTGTGAGTGGCGGAACAGAGGCAGACCACAAGACCAGGCATATTTTAGGACAGCCACCTTCCTCTTCTAGAAACACACAAAATCTTGCTTCAGGTCCCCCGCTTGGGACTTCTCAGGGAAGGGGGCGGAGCCCTGGGCGGGTTGGCGGACGTTCGGTCCTGCGAGGTGCGCCTGCGCGCTGCCGCAACGCACGTGTTCCAGCTGGAAATTCCTGCTGGGGCTGGAGTTTTCTAGGGATGGAAACCGACATGGAGTCTCAGAGCGCGGGGGCCGAGGATGGCTTCACCCAAGTCACCCGCAAGGGTGGCCGGCGGGCGAAGAAACGTCAGGCTGAGGAGCGGTCCGCGGCGGGGGAGGGCGGTGACGCGGGCAGCATGGACACGGAGGGGGTCCCGCCCGCGAAGAGGCCCGTCTTCCCGCCCCTCTCCGGAGACGGATTCCTGGTACTGGCGGAGACCACGGGACAGGAGCCGGGCAGGCCGGTGTCCTTTGGGTGATGTTGAGGCTGCGGGGGTTCTTGTTTAGTGAAATTTTTAGAAAAGTGATTCTCGTGAACGAAGGTTAATTCGTTCAGTTAAAGGAAGCTTTTCAGCTGTCATTTAACACCATCCCTCGAACGTCTCCTAAGTTGTGTGTTCTTTTATTGTAGGGTGGGAAAGGAGAAACAAGGAAAATTGCAGTCCCAGCTAACAGATACACGCCATTAAAAGAGAACTGGATGAAGATATTTACTCCTGTTGTAGAACATTTGGGACTTCAGATACGCTTTAACTTGAAATCGAGGAATGTAGAAATCAGGGTAAGGAGAATGGCAGTCCTTTCCAAATATACCAAAGTTTCTCCTACAGGGATGAAAAGGCATGAATAGACTTTCCTTAATGGATTTATTTTCAGGTGGAGTTTGAACCTCTCGAATTCCTTCAAAATCTGCATATATTTATTAGTTTAATTTATAAGTTCACAAATCTTAGTTGAATTCATATATTAGGCCTGAGATCATACTAAAGTATTGGCTCTGCCTGTGCGTATTTTTTTACAGCGTTCTGTGTTGAAATGAGAAAAGCCTGAGTAAAGAGGTTATAAACAGAAGTATCTAAGGAACAGGAGAACTTGTTGCACTATGTATTTCAATGGTGTTTTTTTGAAAAAAACAAAGTAGTGTTTTGAGAAAAAAATATAAATTGTTTGTATGGTATGTCCTTCCCAGGGTGTCAGTCCAAGAGTCAATTAAGATTAATTGACTTTGGGCTTCTTTTTCTGGGTGCCAGTTTCATATCAGAATCAGTGGCCAAGGTAAATTATATCTTCCTTTTTAAGGAATCTTACACTATTACCATGACTGGTATAGACTCATCTCTGTTGATGGACTAGAATATTGGAATAAAAGCACTAATGTAAATAGTTGGTAAAGTTTAACATATAAAACTTGACAGAATCCCTCTTCGCTCCCATCGCCACTTTCATTCAAGTTCTTATGGTTTCATCCCAAAACTTCCTGTTTCCTTAGAGGTTTCTCTTTATTGCTTTAAATCTCCTTTCACTACTCCATCCAGATTAATTTCTCAGACCACACTGCTTTTATTATGACATCCTGGTTTCTTCAGTGTCTCTGAAGTGTGAAAGTTCTTGACCGTACTTGGCCTTTCAAGTAGGAGTCTCAGTCCCGGGTTCATCTCACCATCTCTTTGAAGGCTTTTGTATTCAAACCTATTAGTGGCTTTGCTCTCTTGTAGAAGACCTTCTCTTCCCTACTCTCTTTCTCTTCCTACCTCAATTCCAGTCATCTTTCAGGGTCGGGCTCAAGTTCTTTCTCCTTTATGATTGTTCCGCTTTTCAGTCATTTCTTAAGTGCCTAAACTTTTATTTTGTTGAGTGGTCTTATCAGCATTTTTGTTGAGTGGTATTGCAGCATTATCAATTTGGATTCCACTAACATACGTTGATACTGCACATGCTGGACACATAGTGGTGCTTCCGCACGCACTACATCTTCTTGGTCTGTAGGACAATCCAATGAGGTGGTTGACGTATCCCTACCTTACAGATGGGAGGGAACTGAAGGCCAACGTCATCAAGCTAATAAGTGAGTCTCCATGCTCGTAGGGACCTCTCAGGTCCTCCAACTCTGACCTTATTTTACAGATGAGAAAACTTAAGGCCTAGGGAATCTGTGGGAATTGCCCAAGGTCACAAATGGGATTGGAACTGGATCTAGTTTTAAATGCCTTTACACAGCTGTGTGTAGTTTTGTGGTTTCCTCAGCTAGATTGTGAAACCGTGTGGGAGAATGGAAATAACAGTTTTGGAATCAGATGTGTGTTGGAGTCTTACCCTTTTCATATTTTAGTACTTCAGTTTCCTCAATTATAACGTTCAGGGTTGACATCAAGGTAAGAGCTATCGTGTGTAAAGCCCCTTTGCAGTGTGTGTTACTTTCAGGGGCAGGCATTTTATGTATGGTAGTTATTTCCACAATTATTGAGTAAGCTGAGAGCATGGTCTTAATCCATTCTTAGTACTGAAGTTATTGCTTTGGGAAGCATAAGCATATAAAGGATGATTGAAGTGGCAAATTAGATTAGGCCTGCCCGGGAGACTGCAGTGAGGGAGAAGAGAGGACCAGCTTAGGCGTTGACGGAATGGACCAGGAGTAGAGGTCCTTCAGAGTGAGCGATTGGGCTGTGCCAGAAGAATCCTGTTTGCCCCAGAGAGAGCAGCTATGGAATGCAGTCCTTCATTTAATAGTCTTAGAGTGGATCTGCCCAACTCTGGAACTAGGAACATTTTGTTTTGCAAATTAAACACAGTACTTATCACACCAAAAACTGAGTCATAGAGACTTTACTGGGGAAATGTGGTGGTGAAGGAAATTATAATCATCAGAAAGGTCAGTCCTAGTATTTTGTTAGAATATTCTTTTTTCATCCCCAACTGTAATTTGTGTGTGTGTGTGTGTGTTTTTTTTTTTAACAGACTTGTAAAGAAACCAAGGATGTCAGTGCCCTGACAAAAGCCGCTGATTTTGTGAAAGCCTTTATTCTTGGGTTTCAGGTGGAGGTGAGTGATGTCATGACATCTGATATGGGGGCTTAAAAAATAGTATGAATATTTTGATGAAATTGGGCATTAAAAAATTTTTTTTTAGTTTTCCAGTTCTACAGTTTGACTTTTAGCTTAACCCTCTCTCAGGGATCTAAACGGATGGGCTCCACAGTATTCCTTTTTATATTGTAGGATGCCCTTGCCCTCATTAGGCTGGATGACCTCTTCCTGGAGTCTTTTGAAATTACAGATGGTGAGTATATGTAGTCTTCTATGAAATACTGTACTTTGTTTTGCCGACTTTGTACGGTGTTTAACTCTCAGCCTACTAATAGCATCAGCTGAGCTGCATTCTTAACAAGTTTTTAAAAACTGTGTATTTCGAGTCTTTTAGTAGAGAAATTTAGTTAGCGATTAAGCTTTATGTGCAAGTGGCTGGTGCGCTGGCTTGCCTCCTGACCTTGTGCTTTTCTCATCTAGTTAAGCCCCTAAAGGGAGACCACCTATCGAGGGCAATAGGAAGAATAGCTGGCAAAGGAGGAAAAACCAAATTCACCATAGAGAATGTGACACGGACGCGAATAGTTTTGGCTGATGTGTGAGTATCTGATTTTGAGAAAGTTATTGTCATACTTTTTTTTTTCATTGTCATAATTTATATTTGGTATTTTGCTGGTTTCAAAAAGTCACAAAGACTGTATTTCCTCCATAATTAGCCACAAAATCTTTGTCAGTATATGGCTTGCAGGAAAGTTACTTTGAAAACATTAGGTTAGTTGAGAAAATCTTAGAAATTGTAGCTTTTTTCTCAGCAATAAAGTAAATGTTTAGAATCACTATTAAAAGAAATTACATGACAGGTAAAGATTTAAATAGTATCTCTGGGGAATCTTGAATCAGTAGGGGAAGCAAGGAGTAGGTGTTTAAATGCCATCGTGAGGCTTTCCTAAAAAATAAAAATACGCAGACACACACACACACTTATATATAAAGGCCTTTCATAAAAGGAAGGTGAGTACTGCACATTGGTTGAAAAACTAGGGAGCAATTATATGCGAACATAAATAAGATGATACGGGCTTAAAATAAGGGTACAGGAAGTCAAGCTGGGATTAGCCCTGTCTGAAGTTGAAGCTGCTCTGTTGCCAGGTCGGGATTACTGGCAGATGGCTCAGAGATTATATAATGCTGCAAAGTTGGAAAATGAAACAGTTGACTGAGAAGAAGAGCTATCTGCCTGCTACTAAACCCAGAGATAATTTTAAGATCATGAGGGACTCACTTTACTTAGAGTCTAAATTTTAGGCTCTATTTTATACTTTAAGGATAACCTTAATACCCCGTTAGTGGGCCTTTTGAAGACAGGTGTATTCGATCTTTTATGAATTGAGCCTGGAGCTGGGAATATGGGCTCATGGGAAGAGCCTTTTTGAACTGGAAATTTCAAAAATTTTGGAATGTATGCCACATTTTATAGTATCAAATATAGCTTTAAAAACTTTTGATAACTTAGAAATCTAAAAATGATTTGCTAATCAAATTAAGGGTAGCTTGTATTGATAAGTATATGTTTTTATAATTGGTAAGTATATTTTTAAGTGTGTAAAATTTACTAGGTGAACTAACTTTTTTTAACAGCTTTATTGCAGTATGCTTTAGATACAATAAAACTGACCTGTTTTTAAGTATTCAGTTGAGTGAGCTTTGGGCAGTGCTCTGTTGTCCTGTCATGCCACCCCTCACCCAGTTCCATCACCTCAGAGCTCCTTGGGCATCTCGGCAGCCCACCCCTTCCCAGGCAGGCACTGACCTACTTTATGCCACTATGGTTTTGCATTTTCTAGGAACTGATATAAATGGAAATACACAGTATGTAGTCTTTGGTATTTGGTCTCTCTTAATTAGCATGTTTGAGTTTCTCCATTATGTTGGTTGTATCAGTAATCCCTTATTATGGACGAATACTAGGTCATTATATTCCATTTTGTTTATCCATTCACATTTGATGGACATTTGGGTTGGTTGCAGTTTGAGCTATTATGAATAATATTGCTTTTGAATTACTTTTTCTGTCTTTTTTATTTTTCTTAAAACTGAATTACATGGTACTCAAAATTAAAGAAATGTACTGTCTTGATAGTTTTGCTATAAATATGCTAATTGGAAATTCACATGTTCAATTTATATTATGATAGAGCGATAAGATGGACTATGATGCACCTGTGTTATTTTTGATGCATTGCTAATCTGGCAAAACAGTATAATGTAAGCAAGATAAAAAACTAAAAACTGCTTGTTACAGAGACATTCGGTATAAAAGATGGGAAATAACGCTGCCTGTACTCCTGAGACCCACATTCCATTCCAGCTGCTGCCTCCCCATTACTTGGCTTGTTTCAGTAGCAAAACTATACGTGCTCCGTGTATTCTTGCTGTCTCTATTTCCTCATCTTTCATGCTCAGTTTTAAATTTTTTAGCAAAGTTAGACATATGTGAATTTTAAAAAGCCAAAAATTTCTACTGTCTTCCTCTATTTCCCCATCCTCAGAAGAACCAATTCTAGCTCCTTTAGCTAATTTTTAAAAATTACTTAGCTCCATATTTCCAAGTATCTTATTTAAAATCAGCTTCCTGATTTTTTTTTTTAGTTTCACTGTTGTCATCTCCCTCCTCCTACCTTCACTCCACACACTCAGTCTTTCTAGCAGTCTAATTTACTTACTTCCCTTTCTCCTCCCTGTACGTGTTTTTCTTAGACCAGTATTCACTGTTACCTCAGTACAGATTCAAGGCTCAGTACATTAACAGCTAAGCCAGTTGATGCACTGTGGTTACTTTCTCTGTCCTTCGCAACTCTGTTTTCACTTGAAGAAATAATTCTTAAGTGTCTGTGCTTTCCTGATTTTCAGTATCCTAATTCAGTAACAAGCAGTTTGTTGTCCACGTCTCCTCTTGGGGTACTGAGATGCATCCGACACTGTGGAACGCCCCAAGGCCTCCGGTTCTAGAAGTGCTGCTGTCCTCCCTGCCGAGCACGCAGCTGTCATCCTGGGTCTGTCCTCACCGTTGGCCCTTTCTTGTCTGAATTCCTTGGTTCTCCATTCTTTTTCCTGAGTACTCCTTGGTTTTTTGTTTGGTTTGTCTTTTTAGATTCAGTATTTGTATATATTGTGAAATGATCCCCACAGTAAGTCTAGATAACATCTATCACCACACAGTTACAGTTGTGTTTTCCTTGTGATGAGCATTGTTAAGATCCCTCTTAGTTTTCTAATATGCAGTACAGTATTGTGAACTTCAGACAGTCACCATGCTGTACATTAGATCCGCACAATGCATTTATTT
Source organism: Smutsia gigantea (assembly GCA_032199065.1). Taxonomy (NCBI): domain Eukaryota; kingdom Metazoa; phylum Chordata; class Mammalia; order Pholidota; family Manidae; genus Smutsia; species Smutsia gigantea. The sequence goes on from JAVSCE010020586.1 coordinate 59,541, forward strand.
TACAGTTGGAAATCTGGAAGTTTGTGCCTTTTGACCCTCTTCATGCATTTCACCCACCTCCCTGAGTACTCCTTGATTTAGAGGTATAGTTGTCCAGGAGCCAGCTTAGCATAGGAAGTGCATTTTTTGAGACCACCTGGTTCTGAAGATGTCGTCTGTCCTGGTTGAGTATACAATTCTGTTAAAAGTTGTTTGCATTCAAAATTTGGAAGGCACCACTATGTTGCCTGCTAGTGTTGCTGTTGAGAAGTCAAAGCCATTTTGATTTCCTGATCCTTCTGGTTCCTGTCTTCAGTTGTACTATCTTCTTTGTCTCTTGTGTTCTGAAATTTCATAGTGGTGTGTGTTGGTATGGATCTATTTCTCTTCATCTCACTGGGCCTGTTGAAAGAAGAAAGGCATTTTCTGCAGTTTAGAAGTGTTCTTGAATTACATCTTTGATTCTCCTTTTTCCCCATCCTATCTGGAACTCCTTTCTGTAACTGTATCTTCTAATCCTTCTGTGTAGTTTTCTTAACATCCTGTATTTGATTCATAGGTGCATGAATCAGCTTTTCTAATTTGTTTGGTGGTTGTATTTTTGCTGCTTTTCTTCTTGTCTCCTGCTGTCTGTTTCTGTAATGCTCTCTTCATCTTGCCGGTTATAGCTTCTATTCTTTGGTATTAGATACTTTTCTCAGATTCTGTTGAATCTCAGTGCTTGTGTCATTTGTAAGAGCAGAAGAGAAACCCCGAGCTCAGGGCTGCATGGGTGGGGGTGCTGGTTGACTGTAGGCTTTACTTAGGGTGACTGCCAGGCTGTTTCTTTGGTGAACCCTGATGTCAGTATCTTTAGTCTTTCTCTTTGAGCAGCTCAGGTTCCCCAGAGGAGTATTCTCCAGTCTCTTTGCAGTGTGACTTTTGGTTACGAAAGACAGCAGGAGGCCCCATCGTTCAGTGTACGTCTGCGTTGCCCGCCTTTAACATTGTACTCCTACTTCCGTTGTGCCTGGCCCTGGCCCAGTGTCCTTTGCCTTAATTTGCTTTCCTGATTTTCAGTATCCTAATTCAGTAACAGGCAGTTAGTTGTCCATGTCTCCTCTTGGTGTACTGAGATGCATCTGACATCTGAGCAACCTCCCCTGCCCGTAATTTTGCCACAGTTACAGAGGGGTGGTTGCATGGTTGCACAGAGTGAAGAAAATCTGGGCTCATCTAGAACAGACTTTAACTGATTTCTCTTGTTTTTAGCATCACTTTCACCTCCATTTTCAGAAACACCTGGGCCTGTGGGTAGAAAGCCCTCTGCTTGATGTTCCCACTACTAATTTTGGTTTCAGTCTACTGACACTTTGGAAGATGGGCTTAAAAAGCAAAATGCTATATTGTCAGTCTTTAAGACTCGACAGTCATTCAGCCAGCAATTACCATTAAAAGGGTCTGGATGATTGTCACTGAGGTGTGAAGAAATGTAGGTAATCTTTAGAAAGCTTTGCAGTTGAAATCCTAGTATATTTTAAGTAAGTACAGTATTACATATCTGGGTGCTTCATAATACCAGCTCTGCCTGTGGACAGGTTTTCTTATTTCTTGTAACGTTCTTTCCTCATCTATAAAATGGGAATAACATACTAAACTGCATGAGGGGATTAAATGAGAACATACATATAAAACCCTACCACACAGAGAGCACCCAGTGGGTGGTAGCCATCATTAAGCAAGACCCTTAAAGAATTTCTTGGTTTTGTTAATTTTTGTCTTTTCTGATAATTTTCATTGGGATGTAATTCACATGCCATAAAATTCCCCCTTTTAAAGTGGTTTTTAGTATATTTACAGAATTGTGGAACCATCACCACCACCACCACCTTTATTTAGGACTCTTTATCTATCATGATTTTCCAGGATTATAGGACTTTAAGGTAAATAAATGATTTTCAGTGCTAACATGTTTCACTTTATCTCTTGCAGGAAAGTTCACATCCTTGGCTCTTTCCAAAACATTAAGATGGCAAGAACTGCCATTTGCAACCTCATCCTAGGTAATAGTTGATTCCTTTGGTGGTTTTTCTGGAAAGAAAAGAATAGGGAAGTTAGGAACCCAAACCACATTTGCAGATCAGTTTAGGATAAGGGTAATTAATATTAAGACAGCAAGAAGAAATTCTTGGGGGTTGGCAAATGTGGATCCAGAGAAAAAGTAGAAATATTTTTGCTTGGATTCTGTCTGCCAAGGCAGGCAGAGGGTTTTTTGGGTTATATTATTTAAATCTTTGCTGCTTTCCCCTGATGAGAGGTACACAGAAAAGCCATTCCAGAATAGTAGGCAACATTGTTTCGGGTTCAACAAAAAGGAGCTGCTGCTCAGCATCAATTTAATTGATCCACTTAGTCCCATGTTCAAACATGGCATCAAAGTCAGTGACTTCTGGTAAATTACTGATCGTAGCATGCTCAGGCAATATTTATATTTGAGGTTCTTTCATGGTGACTAGGTCTGACACTCCAGTTTCTTTTCAAAATATTTTGACAACTTGGTGCATTTGGCTTAGGATTTAAATATTTTTGGAGAATATTTGTGTGTGGTTCCCTTTCTGATTATTTAAGGTAGGTCTAATGGAAAATGTCCCTGTTCTTTCTAAGAGCTGTAGGTCATTTCCCATGTAGCTTGTATTATGTGAGTATATTTGTATAGGTAATTTTTTTTTCATTTTCCTCTGCAGGAAATCCCCCATCAAAGGTTTATGGCAATATTCGAGCCGTGGCTAGCAGAGCAACAGATCGATTCTGATTTTAAATCAGAGACTATTTGTCTTTGGACTCTAGAGAAAAAGACCTTACCCTCTCCAAGTGGTCACAAGAAACCATGTGGAAGAATTTTTCAGCCACTTTAAGTATTGGTCCCTTCCTCCATTCTCAACCAGAAGCATAAACAGAAGGAAAGGTTTGACAGCATTCGCACTCAACAGCTTTGAGGATATTTAAATATCAAAATTCAGTACCATTATTTTACTTACATATTAAGTATAACTTTCATTTTAAATGATGTAGATTTTCATAGTTTATAAATTTGTAGTTTATAAATTTATAAACATTTCTTCTCTATGAGTTGTAATTAAAAGACTCATCTCAGAACCTCTCTATGACCTTTAATACTGAGTGGTGTGTGAGGAGTGACTTGTAGAATCAGCTCATAAGCAACAGTGTGGGATATACTGTGTGAATCAAGAAAGGCTAATCTTTGTACCTGTTTTGTAGTTTGTAAAATTAAAAGGCTACATCACAAGGTTAATGTGAGGAAAGAGTTTTATATTTCAAATAAGTATTTAATGAAAGTAGACCATACCAATGTTGGATATATTTCTTCCAAATAGTAGAAGTGAAATACATTTTTACACCTAGGAACACTGGTTTTGCAAGTTTGATAGATTAATTAGCGTCTACCTGTTTAAATAATTCATTTTAGGCATTCTTTTAAATGAACTCATGTCATTAAACCTGTTGATTTTAATACTGCATTCATTCTCTTATGCATCTCTAAAATCTTTGACCAGAACTTTTTAACTTGAATGATGGAAGCATTAGAAAGGTTAAGAACCAGATAAAGAAAGTATTTTTATTAAGCTTCGGTTTCCTTTATATCAGACATGTGCACTGTCCCAAACTAGTCAGTACATTGCATGGGATTGGATATGCTTACATACTACAGTGGAAATTCAGTGGAAAGTTGCTGGGAATGTCCTAGCAGTAACTTTTATCCTTTGGCAACATGGCGAGAATGATAATGGTATCATGTCTGCGTACATGTTTCATTTTGAAAAGGAATTGGTAGGGACTTACATTCTGCAGTTGGCACAGGCTTCAGGAAGTAGTTGCCCACCCCCTTGCTTTGCCCAGAAGTTACATTCAAGACTGTGACTGCTTAGTGAGCTTTTCTGGGGAATAGGTCCACATTTAAAGCAGGTTTTCAAACACACTGGGACTGGAGCAAACCATTGCTAGGTAACCACAAATGTTTTGGGTTAGTTTTTTAAGGAAAGAGCATACTTTTGACTGGGAAAACATAGGTTTTCTATGTTAAATGCAGTAATGTTTAGGTATTATTTGAATTGACTTCTCAATTTCTTATGTAGTTAGAACTATCAGTAATACAACAGAACAAATATATTTCTCTGGCAGTTGTTAAAATTTAGGATGCTGAACCATTGATTTAGCAACTTGGAAGTTTTGGGCCTTTCCCTAATCAAGCACCTCTCTCCCTGGGGGAATACAGTACTACTTGGGAATTGAAAGGGAGACAAAATGTTAAGAAGAAACCCAACTTAACTCTAGGAATGGGAGTGAAGGAGGAACAGAGGTAATAAATCTGACTTATATCACAGTGGTAGTTGACCTCAACAAACTGGGTCAAATCCCTTCCTGAAAGTCTGGTTCTCTAAGGCCTGAACTCCATCTAATATCTCAAACCCTAAACATGCCCACCCATGTTTCTATGTTATTTGTCTTATAGTTATTAGAGTGTCTGCTTCTAATCTTCGGATATTTGGTACTGAGTACAATTTCTGACACATAACAGCTTATGTTTCAATACATTGGCTGGGGGATGGGCCTGGGAGGGTATTTTGGGGGGGGGGGGACTTTTTTTTTAATAAGGTATTATTGATACACACTTTTATGAAGGTTTCACATGAAAAAACAATATGGTTACTACATTCACCCATGTTTTTGTGTCCCCACCATACCTCATTACAGTCACTGCCCAACAGTGTAGTAAGATGCCACAGAGTCACTATTTGCCTTCTCTGTGCTACACTGTCTTCCCCATGGTCCCCCCACACCATGTGTGCCAATCATAATACCCCCAAGTCCCCTTCTCCCTCCCTCCCCACCCCTCCCCTTTGGTAACTGCTAGTCCCTTCTTGGAGTCTGTGAGTCTGTTGCTGTTTTGTTCCTTCAGTTTTGCTTTGTTGTACTCCACAAATGAGGGAAATCATTTGGTACTTGTCTTTCTTCTCCTGGCATATTTCACTGAGCATAATATCCTCCAGCTCCATCCATGTTGTTGTAAATTGTAGGATTTGTTTCTTTCTTATGGCTGAATAATATTCCATTGTGTATATGTACCACATCTTCTTTATTCATTCATCTACTGATGGACACTTAGGTTGCTTCCATATCTTAGCTATTGTAAATAGTGCTGCCTGAACATAGGGGTGCATGTCTTTTTGAATCTAAGAAATTATATTCTTTAGGTAAATTCCTAGGAGTGGAATTCTCAGGTCAAATGGTATTTCTATTTTTAGTTTTTTGAGGAATCTCCACATTGCTTTCCCCAACGGTTGAACTAGCTTACACTCCCACCAGCAATGTATGAGTTCCCCTTTCTCCACATCCTTGCCAGCAATTGTTGTTCTTAGTCTTTTCAATACTGGCCATCCAGTGGTTTGAGGTGATATCTCATTGTGGGTTTTTTTTGCATTTCCCTGATAGTGATGTGGAGCATCTTTTCATGTGCCTGTTGGCCATCTGCATTTCTTTGGAGAATTGTCTGTTCATATCCTCCGCCCATTTTTAATCAGGTTATTTGCTTTTTGGGTGTTGAGGCATGTGAGTTCTTTATATATTTTGGATGTTAATCCAATCGGATGTGTCCTTTACAAATATATTCTCCCATACTATAGGTTGCATTTTTGTTCTGTTGATGGTGTCCTTTGCTGTACAGCTCTTTAGTTTGCTGTAGTCCCATGTGTTCATTTTTGCTTGTTTCCCTTGCTCCAAGTGATGCATTCAGAAAAAAGTTGCTCATGTTTATATTCAGGAGATACTTGCCTATGTTATCTTCTAAAAGTTTGTTTCATGACTTACATTCAGGTCTTTGATCCATTTCGAATTTACTTTTGTGTATGGGGATAGACAATAATCCAGTTTCATTCTCTTGCATGTAGCTGTCCAGTTTTGCCAACACCAGCTGTTGAAGAGGCTGTCATTTTCCCATTGTATGTCCATGGCTCCTTTATCTTATATTAATTAACCATATATGCTTGGGTTTATATCTAGGCTCTATAGTCTGTTCCATTGGTCTATGGGTCTGTTCTTGTGCCAGTACCAAATTGTCTTGATTACTGTGGCTTTGTAGTAGAGCTTGAAGTCAGGGAGCATAATTCCCCCTGTTTTATTCCTCCTTCTCAGGATTGCTTTGGCTATTCAGGGTCTTTTGTGGTCCCATATGAATTTTAGAACTATTTCCTCTAGTTCATCGAAGAATGCTGTTGGTATTTTGATAGGGATTGCATTGAATATAGATTGCTTTAGGCAGGATGGCCATTTTGACAATATTAATTCTTCCTATCCATGAGCACGGAATGTGTTTCCATTTATTGGTATCTTCTTTATCTCATGAGTGTCCTGTAGTTTTTAGTGTATAAGTCCTTCATTTATTTTCTTAGATATAATCAGTGGCTGGTAAAGGAGACAAGTGTTTCTTAAGTCATTCCAGAAGATGTGCACTCCAACTCTCATGCTACCTAGAACTAGAATGGTACAGAAGCAAGCTCATGTTCAAAGCATCTGAGATAGATAAATTTTCCTATCAGAGCCATGTTAAGCCTGAGACAGCATGCTTAATGTTAGATTACTGAAAATATACAGTAATAACCATCCTAAAACTTGAAAAATGCTTGTATTGTGCAAACATTAATACTTACTTTGTTAAAGAAACCAGTGATCTTCAGGTTTGAGAGACCAGGGGCTCACCAATATGATCTCAGTCAGTAGATTTTACGATGTCTGAGTAAGTGAAAGGTTAAAGTAGCAATAGACTTAACTTGTGTCAGCTAATAAAACAAGAGATTTTTGAAAATGTGCTAGTTTCTAAGACTAAGCACTGTTTCAAGACATAATGAGCCTGAACACCATTTCTTTTCTTTGTCACTAAGTGCTGGAAACTATCCAGATAGATTTTTTACAAACATCTTTATTCTTAAATTGTGGCAAAATACACCTAAGTTACCATTTTAACCATTTTGAAGTATACAGCGGTATTAGTACATTCACATTATTGTGCAATCATCACAGCCATCCAACTCTGGTTTTTAATCTTCCTCAACTGAAACTGTACCCAGTACACAGTAGCCCTCTCCCCACCTTGGCAACCTCCCATTCAACTTTGGCTCTCTGAAATGGACAGCTCCAAGAACTCACATAAGTACAGTCATCCAGTTGTTCTTTTGTGACTGGCTAATTTTACTTAGCACATACCTTAAAGATTTCTTCACATTACAGCATGTGTCAAAACTTCCTTTAATGACTAATATTCTATGGTGTGTATACAGCATATTTTAATTATCCATTCCATCTGTATTGGACATGGGGTTGCTTCTATCTTTTGGTTACTGTGAATAATGATTCTGTGAACATCGGTGTACAGAATCCGAGTCCCTGGTTAAATACCCAGAAAAAGAAATGCTAGGTCATATGGTAATACTATTTTAGTTTCTTGAGGAATCATACCATTTCCCAGTTACTACACCATTTTACACACCATACCCACTAGTAATGCACTAGCATTCCAGTTTCTCCACATCTCCATTTCCTTTTCCCCTTTGGTAATAGCAATGCTGATGGGTATAAAGTGGTGTCTGATGGTTTAGATCTGGATGTCCATAATGACTGATGATGTTGAGCATCTTTTCATGTGCTGTTGGCCATTCATCTGTCTTTGAGATATGTGCAAGTCCTTTGCCCATTTTTTAATCAGGTTTTTTTTTGGTGTAGTTCTTTATATAATCTGGGTACCAATTTCTTATCAGATACGACTTACAAATAATCTCCCATTCTGAGGGTTGCTGTTTTAATCTTTTGAGTCATCTTTTCTACCTTTAAGACTATTAGAACTAGGTAAAGAAAGGGAGACCTGATGTTTAAATGCATCAGTTGGTTTAGGCTTAACTAATACGTACTTCTAGGAAAGTCTAAGGACCTGCAGAATCCAGTGCACAGTATCTCCTAATTGGTGCTTACTTGACAATAATGGGTAGTCCGGGCAAAAATAACACACCAACAGCCTGTAACTCATCTAAGCTGGGTATGTCATTTGCCCGTAACAAGTATCTCAAGAGATTATTATTATAGTGCTAGGCATGTAGCAGGAACTCTACGAAGTTGCTGAATTAAATTCAAATAAATACTAATTTTTATCTTTCATGAAGTGTGACAAAGTTCAGAATGGACTTTTATTATAAAATCACCTATACAAATAGGGTGTTTCATATTACCTAATTCATTTTTAAGTACTGAGCAAACACTAAAACTAGGTAGAATTTAGACAATTGAGATGATCATTGAACAGGGATGGAAATCACTGCCCTTTGTGGAGCTTTAATTCACTTTATTTCAATAACCAGGGAAGACAAATACATAAAATGCATAAGTAAATTACAGCAAAAGAGGTTAAGTGCTATGGAAGAAAAACAGTAAAGGAGACCCAGGTGTATTACTAGGTTTAAATATGGCCAGGCAAGTTCCTGATGAGCCAGGGCATAACTGAACAAAGACTAGGAGCACAGCTGTGGACATGCGGCTGGGAAGACAGTGCAGAGGACCAGAGTAGAAGCCAGCCCAAGGCTCCAGGAGGCCACGACAGCTGGAAGTAGAAGAATGAGTAGTTAAAAAAAAAAAAAAAAAAAGATGGGGCTTTGCAGGTCATTTTAATTATTTGTGTGTTTACCCAGCAATAAAGCATACTTTTACCTACAGTTTGTTGGTCAAATATCCAATGTCAATTTATCAGAGTTTTTAAAAATCCAAAGAATGAAAAAAAGACTCCTAATGGCTATGGAATTCCAACAAAGACCACTGTGAATATGCTCAAGCAAGTTTCAAATATTTTATTTTCTAATTCATACAGTATGAAGTTTTCTAAAGATCCCACAAGATGTTTCATGCAGAAGAAAAACTAAACATTCAACATAACCCATCCCTCCCCCGCCCACACTAAAAAAAAAAAAACCCTTACTCCCCAGTAAGGAAATGATGTTTGCACTATTTTTCTGTAACGCCAGCCAAGATATGCACAAGCAAGAGAAATAGAAAGCATTTGCTAAAATATTTGTAACAAATACTTATGTACAAAAAATTCACAAAAGACTAGTTTCCCCTTGAAGCACATGGCAGTTGACACTGGAACAGATCAAACCACTGGCTAGGATTATAAACCACGTACTGATCCAGAGGAAGAAAGTTACATGTAGTGGAGATTTTGAGTTTGAACATTAACATTTCCAAAGTTTGGCAACATTATCTTTTAAAATTATGCAAATTATGTAAACAAGAGGTACATTTTAAATTGATCTACATGCAAAACTCCATGTCATGCAAGGACACCAAGCACCGGGGTTTTTCTCTCACAGACAGAGCCCCTGACGTGCAGCACTCAGCTGAAGGGACAGCCATGGCAGGCAGGTGTGCCTGTTACTCACCTTGACTCAACCTGCTCTTTTGTATGATTATAACACCAGTTTTTACAGAAGAACCAGATAGGGAAAGACTACTGTCCTAGAATGCTAACCAAAATGTTTTCTTCCAGCCAACAGTACCTTGCAGAAAAGGGAAGGGATAATATCAAATGATGGAGTGTGTCATACTACTTTTAAATCACACAAATATTCTGTTACCATCCATTACAAATATGGGCAAATAAAAAAAAAACCCATCATGCACTCTCTATGCCTTGTGATAAGTTCAGATAAAATTTTGCTCTTCTGTGGCATACAGATGAACATTTATCACATTTAAATCACATATATATGTGGGTTTTCAGATATGTGCACATTAAGTATCACCAGTTTTTTAGATTAGCTGCAAGTCTTTTGAAACAGAAGGGAAATTTGTTTCAAACATAAGTTTCATGACAAATTTATTTACCCATGTAATGAACCAAACATGCTAAGCAGTTCATGATTATTTCAGGTGCTCTTCGTTACTCTAAGATAAACCATGACTGCCTTGATAGCTTCTGGCCTTTACGTGTAAAACCACAAGTGGTAATTTACATCTACTCAGGGACATTAATAAACGCAATGGCCCCAGTTCTGAAGTAACAGAATGAGGCAGCCACGGGCTTCGTGCAGTTACTGTGTGAACAAGAACAAGCTCTCAGCAGTAGCACTGCACTGTACTTTCTCCTCAAGCAGAGATGTAGTCAAAGCTGCTCAACATTGAGACTAGTCCCTGGAAATATATTCACAGGTATAAATAAAGTTACAAACTTCTTTGTTACAAAAATGTAATTAAGAGAAATAACAGGAGGTTAACAAATGCTTTGTCAATCTCTCAAAGGAGAAAGCACAGGAAAAGGAAAACAGCTGGCCTAACACCCTGCTCACATTGTACAATCTTCTCTATATAAAACTGTGTGAAATAAAAGTAAGGATGTCTGATGTTCTGCTTGGCACTTTTGTACTCTACCATTTTGTTTCGGAATCAAGTATATTAAAGCCAACCTATTACACATATAGAAAGCTACATATATCTATATATAAATATTTACATATGTATATATAGATACTTTCTTGTTATAAAAGATGAAGAAAAATAAATTAAAAAGCCAACCCCTTCCCTTTCTTCACCACATTGATATGCTCTTGTCATGTTGCTGTCCTTCAGACTTTAAAGTGCTACACTGAGTTATTGAGAGAATAAAGAGTTCAATAACACTTAGTTGGCTTCATGAGGCTCATGTTGGAAAATGTGGCTTCACAGAGAAAAATACTTCCATTTAAATACACAGAGAGCATTGCTGGACGTCTTGAGCAGATCTTCAGAGATGGAGAAGAAAGCAAAAGTGTTGGGTGGTACTCTTTGAAAGAGTCACACATCTACCACCATCTTTTTGTGGATATCTAGGCCACCTACAACCTGCAAGAGACAGTAAAAAATCAAGTTTAATCATGCTCGAGAAACTCCTTTTTACACGTATAAGCACCTTATCAAAAGTATAATTTAAAAAACATAGTACTTCAACCATTTTCAGAAGCTAGGTTTGTTTGTTAAGGTTGTGTTGCCTCTAGGGACAATTTTCATGGCTTCTCTCAGGACAGTAGGCATTTTTCTTGTGTTCTAGGACAAGGACTGGCAAATTTATTCTGTAACAGGCCAGAGTATAAATACTTTAGGCTTTGTAGGCCACATATAATTTCTCTTGCATTTTCTTCCACTTGATTAAAAAAAAGACTAATCCATGCTACATTTTAAAATTTAAACTTATTGTTGAAATTTAATTTTAAAAATACAGCTTAAACAGCCAATTATTTCTATGACTTGTACTATACAGAAAACAGCAGTTTTTAAACTGCTGCCCAGTATGAAACCCTACCCTCATTTTCTATTTCCTTTTACCTAGAGGCATTTAGAATGGTCGGCTGTATATGGACTTCCAAATAACATTCTACATTGCCTTTTCTTGCATTTAAAGTCGTAGGCATTCTCTATGACTTAGCTCTTTCACACACATCCCCCTGCTATCTCCTACCCCACATACTTTCTACTCCCACCACCTTCCCAAATAACTTCATTCTGATCAGACAGAAACTTGGCATTTTAATTATGACTATATAAACTACTACTTAGAGAACAGAATCACATATTATGATTACTTTTTCTTTTCTGCATATTTGTTTTGCTACAGTTAATAATTACCTCACCTTTTCCTTTGCTGGGTGTTCTATGTATTTACCATTAATTCAACCCCAAACTTTTGTTCTAAATACCTACAAGTATATTACATAATTGTATCAGTTTTATTGTCTTCAAATCACTCCGAGCTTCCTAACCTGCTCCAATCTTGGCATGTCATCTCTGGATCTTCCTTCACCAGCCTCCCAGAGATCTCTTCTCTCATGTTGGACCCTCTGTTTTTTGGAACCTACATTATCTTCTTTTTGATTTACAATCTTATTACAATGGGAGCACATCCTCCAGTAGTTTCCAAAAAAGGCAGGCCTTGCATACCTGAAAATGTCTCCACTCCTCCATCATGTTTGAGTTTGTAGAGAATTCCAAGTTTGGAAATAACTCTCTCACAACTGGAAAGCAATGCTGCACTGTCTTTTAGTTTTCAACTTTGCTACTGAGAAATTTGCTGCCATTATGATTCTTGAGTCTTTGTATGCAAGCCCTTCCCCCACTCCTCTAACCCAGCTCTTTGGAAGTTTGTAGAAACATCTCTTTGTTCCTAGTGTTTTGTAATTTCATGGTAATGTGCCTAGGTTTAGGTTATTTTTATATACTATGCTGACTTAGTACTAAGTCCTTTCAGTCAGAAAACTCATCACTTTTTGATCCATTTTTGATGATTTCTTTCCACTTTCTTCCTAAAACCCTTAACATTCAGGTGTTAGACCTCCTAGAATGGGTGCTCTCTAAATTTAACTTTCCAAGAACTCTTTTATATGTCATCCAATTTTTGTTTCAAGGATTCACTATCATATCCCTCAGGATAATAACAAATGTTTTTTTTTTTAACTTGTAAAGTTTTTACTGGTCTTGTATAACCTGTTTCTCCAAGTTTCCTTTTTTGGGTTTGGCTTCATCTTTATATTCCACATTAGAGGTTTTCTTCTAATGTCTGGTGATTCTTGGCACTCTACTTCTGTGGAAAGGGCACTGGAACCTCCACTACATGGTGGGGCTACTGACTGTGGGTTCAATTTGAGTGATTTGGTGGGACCACTGCTTTGGGGAGATCACACTTCTCAAACACGGGCTTTTCCCATCTCTTACCTGGAGGGCATTTGAGTCTAACTGTCAAGGAATCCAGGTCAGGGAAGAAGACTCGAGGTATCAAAATGCAAATATGATTATCTTAATTCCCCAACATAACACACACACATCTATCCCTCTTGTTTCCCAACCTAGAGATTCTCTTTTGCCCTCTTCTGTTTTTAGTCTCATCTTCACCCCCAATTCGTTATCTTGTGCCACCAATTTCTGAGCCTTTCAGGGACTCTGCATTATAAACCAGGTTGCTTCTCAGCTTTCCAAGTTCGTAGCTTAGAATTCATTTTTCATCCTGTCTTCTAAGTCAGTTTACTGACTTACAAGTTGCCAGATGTAATTGCTGTTCTCTCTGCTATTTGCTTTGTCCTTGTGGGTTAAGAACCTTTTTACTTTTTAATCCATGTAATTTCACTGGAATTTTGGAAACAGGTAAATACATGTTCAACCAAATTTAATCTATCACTAATTGTTCTTAAGTTTTACTTATATATGTTAAATATTCTAAAAATTTTAAAGTAGGTATATAGTATATGATCTTTTATAAAAACTTTTCCTCTCTATTATAGCTTGAGAAAGCAGAAAAAAAAGAACTTTAAAGACAAAATTAGGGGCTGGATCAATGTTTAGAAAAGTTGCTATAAAACACAAACATATTTCTCCATTCTGGGACTATGGAGAAAATATATAAGTAAAAGCAATTTATCTCAAACACTGGAAAACAAACTCAAAGCTTAGTTAATGTCTTCAATGTAAATAGCATCATTTCTATACCTAAGGATGCATTTAATTTCCTTCCACTATCAGGTGATTTACGTGTAATTTAAAGTTATATTTTATATTTATTTAATTCAAGTAGTCATTTTATATATATATATATATATATCCCTTCCTATCACTCTAGCCAAGAGTCTTCCATTTTTTTGTTTTGCACCCTGGAGGGTTTTCTTTCCTTCTTTTGAAAACTGGCTGCTCTCTGTGCTGCCACTACCAGCCTGGTCTCCTGTCACACTCAATCTGATGCCAGCCCACAGGACTCCATCAGGGCTCTTTGGCAATGGTAAAGGAGACACAGAAGGGATAACAAACACTTGCAGCAGTACACCTGCAATAGTTCCAGGTCTCAAGTCTCAGGCCTAACTCTCTTCCAAAAAGACCTGGCCTGTTCTTTAAGCTAGAGCACCACCCTACCTTCTGAAACAAAATGCAAAGACAGTATTGCCTTGAGATGAAGGAAGATAAAGGATAATGTGAACTTCTATTTAAATGCCAAAGTTGCTACACTTTAGACCTTACATAACACACAACCAAAATCATTTGTTTTATCTTGTGTGGGAAATCATCGTATAGAAGCCTCTAGTCATAACTGAAAAACTACAAACCTTTTTCTCTGTTATCTTTGCCTCTCCTCTGGATTCTCTAGTATCACTAGCTTGTAGTTAAAACTAACACATCAAAAAGCTAGTATTTTTGCTTTAGGGACATAGTAGAAAAGAGGAGCTGAGTGGTTGTGCTCCTATTTGGAAGCAATGACTGGTGGGAAATCCTCATATCTACTCAACTGGAAGCTAACCTGTTGTTCCAGTTTCTACCTAGTTTTCCACGGCACCATAAGTGTAGTTAGTCCCCATCTCTGTAGAGCCTTGCCTCAGAACACATGAACGTGGAAAAAGAAGGGGGGAAAACAATCATTTATATTGCCTAGTTGGTGAGTTTAAGGTGGGCAGGCTCTCCATTTCTGTTGTCTTCATGAAGCCACTTCTGGATTCATAGCTGAAATTCATGAACACCCATTTCCCACACAAGTATTTTCAAGCACATTCATTTTTAAATGAACCTGAAGAATATAACCTAGCTGGAATTTGGGAGACTGCCAACAATAAGTAAAAGTTATTAGTTCTCTTTTGGAATTTTATCAATCACTGGAAATATTAATTTTTGAGAACTTTATTATTAACTATTAAAACAAAGAACACTGTAAAACTTAGAATGTGGAGCAACTGGGCAAAATCAAATATATAAATATAAATTTCTACGGCAACAAAAACAAGAAATTCTCTGTTAAGTGGTTTTTAAAACATAACTAATGAAGAACCAGCTCCTTTGTACTTACAGCACAGAATTCTTCAAAGGATATTCTTCCATCTCCATCTTTATCTGCATTTATTATGGTTTTGTCTACAATTTGCTGTAACTGTGTATCTTTCAGATTGTTCCCCACCATCATCTTCAGCACCTGGAAGAGTTCCCCATTGGAAATATAGCCATCTTTATCCATGTCATAGATACGGAAAGCAACTAAAAAAAGAGTAAGGAAAATCAGTGGAAATTGTAAGGCAATCACAAGCGAATACTTTCAATGAGAAAGATAGTTGCCAAACACCAAGAATTATGAGGATGGCTCCTTCCTACATACTGATGCTGCCTTTAGGTACAGTTTACCATAGTTGGTTAAGATTACAGGGATGCAGTCAAGACTGCTTGGGCCATTTAGTGTGGCCTAGTAACCTCACCAAGCTTCAGTTTCTGCACATATAAAACTGGGGCTAGTAAGTTCCAACCTCTCGGGCTCTTTAGCGTACTCATGAGCTGACACATGTGAATTGTTTAGAACATTGATACACACCAAAAGCTCAACAGAAGAGCAATTGCTATTACTGTTAATTCTCATTTATATCAAGAGTTCATTTGCAAAGCATGTTTGCATATACCCAGTGTCTAAAGAACTATGATAGAATAAAATGCCTGTCTAGTCTAGTAAATAATTTTAAGAAGTATCAGATGTTCACTATAACAGAGGCTGCCTGCATAAATTAAAATCTTGGACTTCTAGCTAGTATTTCTGAATACAATGTGTCTGAATTAACCCAATTATGTTAGAACATTTCTTCCCACTTTTATCAAAAAACCTTATCCAAGACATGTATTTTATATAGCTGTTTTTTCAGTAGAAGGAAACTGTATTTTCCTTCTATCCAACTAAAAAGCAATGACACATTGGTTAAAAAAAAAATACTAGTTGCAAATTACTTAAAAGGATTTTCTCCAGAATGTAAAATTTGCTATGTCTACTAAAGGACCTAGAATACAAGACATCCTTAGAATATTTTAAAAGGAGGTTATAATGCAGTATAGAGTAGTAGTGGTGTAAGAGGAAGAATGAGCTCAATGAAGAAAAATACTTACACCTCAATTTCTGCTCCTTATCTCCTTTGACACTGAACTGAGAGACTCCCTCAATGAATTCTGAATAAAAAAATGTTTAAAAATCAGAAGTTTCCACTTTTTTTTTTATAGAAAAACAATACACACTCACACAAAATTAACATCTCCACCAAAGGATATTTTCTTTTTGTAAAAGAAAATATTACTAGTGGTGTTTAAAATTGAAAATGCCAAATTTGAATCTTCAACAAACACAATTTTGAGTAACTTTAACTTTGAATTTGGAGTCCTCCAAGGTCAAATCAATTTAAACATTTATTAAGTACCACAAAGAATAACACTCAAAAACATATTCTGCAAGTATTTAACTATTTTCTTTTTGGAAACAATTATAAAAAGAAGCTTTGCCAAAAGACTCTATGTTGTTTTGCCAGAACAAAAGTAATTTTAAATTTATGATTCTAAAACTCAGAATTTAAACTGCCCAAAGTTTTGTGAAAATGATTTTTTCCCACTGTCTGCTAAACACTATAGTTTTAGATCCCTTCACTTATAATTCAGCTCCTCAAACTGAAATAATAAAATCTGTTGATGATACCCCAGTGAAATGTGCATCTACTTGAAAGTACAGATTCAAATATAAAATTAGGTATCATGTTAATACTAGCAAAAGCACTATTGAGTAGCTCTGTAAAATCTAGATTAACTGAAACAAATAAATCCTTTCTATAATACTCATACCCTTATTACTATAGTTTATTTTTTATTGCTTAGTCCCATTCTTTTTAAAAAAGGTTTAAAATAATATAGCTTCTAATATCTTGTTTCCCTACAGTGAGACTAAATTTACTTAAAACAAAGGAAATACTAAATCCCATCTTTAAAAATTACCTTAGACAATTTTATCATTTATGAACCAAGAAGTAAATGATTTTAAGTTTAAGGTTCATATCTCAGACTTTGAGATTTTAACATAATCTACTGTTGTAAGATCACAATATAAAGATATTTAAGGAAAATTAAAATTTCAGACATTTTCAAACAAAAACTGTTAAGTATACTCAGAGATTATCAAACTTGTGATGTTAAGTACTTTCTTACCTTTAAAGTCTACTTCTCCATTCCCATCTGTGTCGAATATGTCTATTACTCGCTGTACTAAAGGATTCTGTTGTAATTCAGGCAGAGACATGAACTCTTCCACACTCAAAGAGCCAGAATTGTCCAAATCAAGCTTTTTGAATCTCTTTCCTAGCCTTTTAATTTCATCAGCATCAACTAAAAGGAAACAAAAGAGGTAATAAGAGTTACAAATGATTTTATGATAATTATGGGGAAAAATTTCAGCAGTTAACCAACAGTTTAATTTCCAATTATAAGAGTTATACATATTAATAATTTCCCTGTAAAAGAAAAAGCACACCATAAATAATTTTATTTTGTTACCCTTTTGTTTGTCTGCACCTGCCATAACATAAAACTAGCTCTATGCTGAGTACCAAGATATTACAGGATGACAATGCTAAGCTGATCATGGAAGTCAGGTGGTTCCTATTAGGTTCCTATTAGGCAGGCTAAGTCAATCTGTTATGAACCAAATAAAGCCCCTTGATTCAGTTATGTTTTTTAAGTGTTAACTTTGTTTATTTCTAATAGTTCATGGTTCAAAATTCAGAGATTCCCTCCCATCCCACCCTATAGACACCCAATTTCCCTCCTTAGAGGCAAAGTTGCCAGATTCTTGGCTATTCTTCCAGAGATATTCTTTGCAAGCATGAGGAAATAAACACAGCTTTACTTTTTTAACCAAAGGAACTACAAGCTAACAAAATTCACTTTCGATGCTTTAAAAGGAGGAAAAAATTACCAAACAACTTAATGTTTAATTACATTATAAAAATTTAATATCAGGTCTCTTTTCCATGTGCATTCTTGAAAAATCCTAATTTTCTTCTAAATTTTATTGTTTTCATTCCTTTAAAAAATCAGACTCAAAAAAAATAACTTTGATCACAATACTTATATATTTCAAAAAGTACACACAATCACCTATTTTTAAAAAGAAAATTAACAAGTCATATACTCTCCGTGAGCATACACACACTATGGCCCACAATATTGGAGACTGAGATTGCAAACTGTTTTTCCAAGTTCAAATATATGACATCCTCATTATAAAAAGGTAAAAGTTAAAGCATGTTATTTTTAAAATATAAAAATACTATGTTAAAATGTAATAGAAACTATAGTTTACCTGCATTACTAAAGTATAGACTGTACAACTACAAGGTGTTACTCTTATATAAATTAGTTCATATGCAATTGATAAAGAAGGGAGTGATGTCAGGAGAGCGAAGAAATGTTACTGGTTCACAGGGGTTTTTCCTCGTACATTACGACAGGAATGGGGGGAACTTTTCTCAAATTAAAGAGACAGTTTTAAGAAAATATGAAAACTTCAGAAAACAAGAAACACCTTCCTTCAGAGAAAAATGACAACAACTTCAGTGGGCTTCAGAACCTTGAGGCTTTCCAACATTGTTATTTGGTAAAAAGGAAGGGTGCATATGAACAAGCTGCAAAGACAATTTCTCTTGTCTACTGCTCCTCCAAAAAGCAATTAATAAAGGTGCCTATACCCTGGCTTATTACTTACTTTTTATAAAATTAGTTTCTGCTGAAGCAGGTGGCCTCAAGTACTTACAACTCAAAACAGGCAGCACGAGCCCTGGCTGGTGTGACAGCTAGTTAAGTCTGGCTATGGTGGTTAATACAAATAGACATAATTTGTGCTAGTATTTTTAAGATCATTACTGTTTTTGTTAGTACTGTTACAGAAGTGCATGGGTGGCCAACCCTCCTCTCCATATTTTTCCCAGACATGTGATTTTGCAACTCGTGAGGTTTTTCAGGGATGCACATATTGTACGGCAGCAGAAATGCATTTAATGATTCCTTTAAACACTGCTTCAAATAGCAAAACACACATTTACAAAAATTTAATCAAAAATTCAAATATACATTTCATGAACACATCAAGTGCAGAGAGCATTTTATCCCTCTATTAAAGAGTATTCCATCTTTAGTGGAATGGATGATAAAAGCAAACTGTTCAAATAAACCTTACTTTCCAGTTTTCCACGATGAAATTAGGTACGGTACTCTTGCTGCTTGTGGGGGGAAAAAATTAAGTCCCACAAATGCTTTTCACTTACCTTTACTTGTTTCCCCCATATCAGGGCAGAGTCCATAGCTTTTTCATTGGTGTCCTGTATGCTGCATATACCAGGCACTTAATAAATGTTTTAAAGAGTATTGCTGTGTTTCAGATTTAAAATTTATTGATCCAAATGCCTTCAGTATATAAAGTAAAACTCTACTTATCTAACAAGACACTAATCAGGAAACTTTTCAGAACAGTTTCTCAGAGTTCACAGATTTTGCTTAAAGATAACCTCTCCATGCTTGCCTTAATAATCTCACATATATACCAAGTATTAGCTAAAACTATTTTCCTCCAGAAATCTTTAGTTTTGCCTTAATTTACAACCACACACCAGAAAAAGTGATGAGGAAGTTGAATATGATGGCTAACTAATGTAGATTACAAGTGGAAAGAGACAATGTCTCCACATCCAACAAGCACAGACAAATCAGGATCATTTCATTTAGCAAGAGCTCTGAGTGTATCTTAAAGGAGAAGGTGAAAGGAAGAAATGTAATGCTGTAACATTTACAGAAACTATTAGATTCCGTTTACTGAGACTAGGATATGAGTAATAGTTTAGAAAGTTACATTATAAAATTGACACCAAGGTGCTTGAAAAATTATGTTTCAATTACCTGGAAAATCCCACTCATCTAGAAAACAGCATTCTACAGTCTTGATGAATGAATAAGGAATATTAAGAATATTAAGAATAATAAAGATGAACCATAAATCATCAAATAAGTATACTTGATTCAATCCATCCTTCTTTACAATGCCAACAGTAATCTTTATAAAAGGCATGTTCAACCAAATTGCTAGCTCTTGTGCTAAATAATTTCTAGTGGCTTCCTAATGCAAACAAGATAGTAAGTCTAAAAGCCCTTAACATTCATCCTCAATTTAAATTTCCATCTTTCTCTTCCCCCATTACCTGTACTTTAACTACCTTGGCACAATTCTTCTACACTATCAATTTCATGCCTCTATTTCCCTATAAATCCTCCGCTGGAATGTTCTTCCCTAAACTCTCCATTTATGAAACCACTCTTTGTAATTTTTTTCTGTAATAAAAAAAATCTGTAATTAAAAAAGTGGGGTTATTAACTGTATATCTTATAGTTATGAATACCATTAACTCAACTCTCTGGCAAAGCCCTAAAAACAACATTTAAAATCCACTCACTTTCTTTTGCTTTAGATGTCTTATGAAATATTATCAAATTGTTGATAGCTGTTCTGTATGAGTAGTTAACTTTCCTCAGAGGCAAAGCACAATGTGTCAGTCAGTGATCACACTTTCAGATGACAGTAACCAGCTTTTTTTTTTGGTATCTTTAATACACACTTACATGTACATTGTGGTTACTAGATTCCCCCCATTATCAATTCCCCACCACATACCCCATTACAGTCACTCTCCATCAGCATAGTAAGATGCTGTAGAATCACTACTTGTCTTCTCTGTGCTATACTGCCTTCCCCGTGCCCCCCCACCACTACTACATTATGTGTGCTAATCGTAATGCCCCCTTTTCCCCTTATCCCTCCCTTCCCACCCATCCTTCCCAGTCCCTTTCCCTTTGGCAACTGTTAGTCCATTCTTGGGTTCTGTGAGTCTGCTGCTGTTTTGTTCCTTCAGTTTTTTCTTTGTTCTTATACTCCACAGATGAGTGAAATCATTTGGTACTTGTCTTTTTCCACCTGGCTTATTTCACTGAGCATAATACCCTCTAACTCCATCCATGTTGTTGTAAATAGTAACCAGCTTTTTAAAAAGCCCCTGAAGTATGACTTGAAGGGAATTAGCTCCATCTAATCTTTTCATCACCATTCTCACATACCCCATGAAGCCAAAACTTACCTTGAGCTTCTTTAAAAAGGCAGTGTAATCTGAAAGAAGGCAGTTGGTTATCTATTCTCCAACTACCCATTTACTTCCTCCTTCCCGTCCCTTCCTTCCTGCTTGGATTACAATGATGAGTAAGACACAAAGTACATTACTCCGTACTTACTTTCTAGTTGAGGCTAGATAACAACTGGAGGAATCTGTACCTACATAATTATAATACTTTTAAAAGGCTAGCTTAGAAGGCCATGCCATGAGTATTTTTTAAGGTTCAGATCTAAGAAAGCTACCTTTCAAAAACAAATGGTAAAAATCGTTCTTTTAGGTATGGAACAAAGTGACTTATTTGGTAGTTACTGTCACCAGAGAAAGAGTTATACAGCACTTCCA
The DNA here is from genome assembly GCA_032199065.1 of Smutsia gigantea. Lineage (NCBI taxonomy): Eukaryota > Metazoa > Chordata > Mammalia > Pholidota > Manidae > Smutsia > Smutsia gigantea. Next base: position 80,903 of record JAVSCE010020586.1, read on the forward strand.
CTTGCCAGCACTGTAGACTAGATGTGCTGCAGGATTAAACATATCCTAAACTATGAAACAGGGTCTCAATTCTTGAAATACCACCATTTACCAATCTCAGCACACATCTCGGAAATAGCCCAAATTTATGTTAGAAGTACCATTAAACACTTTAAATCTGTACTTAGTACAAGTTAAATATTAAAGAATAAATTCTAACTTTTTGCACAAACTTTCATCAAAGATTTTCTTCCTACTGCCTGGGATCAGACTCTCTCTAGAACAGATGGAAGAGGAAAAAACAAAACAAAACAAAACAAACCTCACCCTCTTGACTCATCTTGTGATTCAGAAATACTTTTTCATATGTTTTGCCAAGCTGAAACTCATGTTATTTTTCCACTTTTGTCTGGTTACCTTTGGGAGGAGTATCTTTTTTAATAGTTGGAAATGCCTACATACTCAATTTACATTATGGTAAGTATTAAAACAGACAAGTCTTATAAAGTCATGTATTAGAATGACATATACATGTATATCATTCTCTAAAATTTAAGGCATTAAAAACAGATAATTTAGTCAGAGTTTATGAAATATAATTAGTTATTAATAAGCAATTGATGGACCGCTTACACAGAAAACACCAAATTTAACTGTTGAGACTTCATGCTGATTGATGCACTGCAGGTACACTCAGGGATAACTGAAATCTAAATGGTTACTCGTTTTAACAAGTGGTTTCAGGAATCTTATTAATGTTGCCACATAAAATAACCTGTTTTTAGAGAGCTAATGCTGTGACAGTAAGTTTTAATAAATATTTTCAGCAGGACACATTAATACTAGGGCAATGTAATATTCATAGACATAGAAGGTTGTATATTCATTTGTTCATCACCCTCTCAGATGAAGAAATATAACCATCTTTCTTTATTGTATTTTTTTCTCGTTTAGAAAAAAAGAATATGAGAGACTCCAAAAGAGAATAGAAGAGATCTAGTTTCTCTGGCTCTTAAGCTATCATTATTACTACATACACACAAAGTTGCTACTTCCCCTATTAGTGTTAAAAGTAAAAATGACTTAAGTCTTAAGCTCTTTTAGCTTATTTTGAGGTTTCTCAGAAAGAAAAGGGAAAGAAACAGAATGGTAGAAAAAAAACTTTCCTCAAATTTTAGCCAATTCCCAACAACAGCATAGTAGTAAAGAGTAGTAAGACTTTTGCTCCTACAGGAAATTACTTTAATAGCCATTTTATAAATAACTTATTACCTGTTACTCTATTAACAACAAAAAACAAAACACAGCAAATCTTTTCTTCAAATCCTTCTAATACTATTCTGAAAGAAACAACTAAATATAATGTGGGATCCTGTTTAGAATCCTGGAAAAGAAAACATCAAATGTCACCAGTTTTTTCACTAAAATACGCAGTTTAACAGTGTTCTAGCCATGTTGATTTCTTGGTTTTGATAATTGCACAGCATTAGAAGCTGTGTGAGGGATATCTGAAAACTGTTATTTTTGTAACTTTTTTGGAATTTCTCCTTAGTCCTCCTTCAATTTGTGACAGATCTTAATTCTTGTCTCTCATGACCTTGAAACTTTCGATCCAGTATTTTGTAAAACATTCTTCAGTTTGAGCTTGCTGATGTTTTCTCATGATTAGAATGAATTCAGACATTTGGGAGAAAAATACCACAGAAATGATTGTGTGTCCTCAGTGTATTATATCAAGAGGTTCATGATGTCAATATGTCTTTTTACTAGTGATGTTAACTTTTAGCACTTGGCCAAGGTAATGTCTGCCAGATTTCTCCACTATAAATCTACTCTTTCCCTTTGTATTAAAAAATATGGTGGTGGTGGGGGCCCGCAGAGATGGGAGGATACTTTGGAGACTGTGCAAATATCCTATTTCTTCTAAAATTCTGACCTAACTTTAGCATTCATCAGTAGGTCCCGTCTGCAAGGTTTTATTACTGTGGTATTTACTTAATAATGATTTTCTTTTTTTCTCTCCTTCTACTTAATTAGAATGCTATTAAAAATAACAAAACTGTCCCTTCCCATTTATTTCTTCATTCAGTTATTCATGTCAGCAAGGATTCATAGGTATTTATTCTATGGGTTAAAGTCCATTAAGGCCATTATTTGTTAGTCAAATTATTTCCACTTTGATCTTTTGGTACTAACTCAGGCTGGCTCCTATGTGACCTTTCAACAACCCATTCTGAGTACTTCCTTAATTTCTGGCACATAAAATGTTCCCACCTCATCCTGACTATGCATAATATTTCTAAGAGATTTCTCTAACCTCTTCTGCATGGCAGGATATTTAGAACTATACTACAAAATGAAAACTATTAGAATAGAGTACCTTAATAAGGGATCTGAACATCTCTAAGAGATACTCTTCAACAAGCCATCATACATGACAAAACTGCCTACGAAGGAAAATGTACTGAATAACTCTTGTAAAGGCTATCACAAAAATAAAGCCTTATAGTGCTGTCAACAGAAGTTATTGGGTATCTTTGCAACATAAAGACTAATTTAAAATTTTGTAAAGTTCATCTAACAAAAGGTAATGGCTGTATTTTCATGGTACCCCAAATAAGAGTAAAAACCACCAGGGGGCGCAGTAGAGATGGTCACAGGTAAAACCTTCCTAACAGTTACGGAAAGCCCCAAATTTTGTAAAAATAACCTTGTGTATAGACAAGCAGTTTAATATTTACATTCTACACAGATCAGTCTACCAACAGAAGAAAGAACCCTACTATTATTGAAAAAACGTACTATACGTTGAAAAAACGTATTTATGAACTATGGACACTGAGTCATCATATATATTTGTGCTGTGTCTTCTTTTACAAATGAGAAACTGTCATCCATTTAAAAGGTCTAGATTTTAGCAGTATATCATAATTTTCAAGTCCAAGAGGCAATGCATGCTTCTGGTGTGTTTGGCCTGTAATTCTCAAACCCTTTACAAATTAATTACAAAATACGCAAAAGCTAGAAAACACCAATAAAAGAATCATATCAAGTTGTAATAAAAAATGCTAAAAAGAAATTTTGTATCAACTTCAAAAAGTGACTGACATCCAAAACCACATAATTAAATAGGTAGTTCTATAGGTGTTGACAAATGTATATACACCTTTGTAAGCATCACTACAATCAAGATAAAAAGCACATTTATTTCCATCATCTCAAAATGTTCCCTTGGACCTTTTACAAGCAATCACAACCCCCTACACACAGGGGCTCCAGGCAAGCACTGTTCTGCTTTGTACAACTAAATTCTGTCTAGAAATTCATTTAAGTAGAATTATATGGTATGTCCTAGTCTACTTCTTATCAAGTTTTTTACATTAATCCAAGTTGTTTCATATGCCAGTAGTTTGGTCCTTTTTATTGCAAGAGTAACATAGTCTACTTTATGGATATACCACAATTTGTGTATGCATTCATCTGTTAACAGACATTCCTGTTGTTATCTGTTTGAGACTATTTACAAATAAAACTGCTAAGAATAACCATTTGTAATCGTTCTATAATTCAATGTTTTCATGGAATTGCTGGATTATAGGGTAAGCATACATTTAACTTTCACGAACTGTCAAAAAGTCTTCCCAAGCGGTGTACCATTTTAACTCTCATCAGCAATGTATGAGAATTCCAGGAGCTCCACATCCTTGTCAACGTGTAGTATTGTCAGTCTTTTTAAATTCGGCCATTCTAGTTGATGATAGCAGTGTGATTATAGTTTTAATCTGCGTCTCTAAGGACTAATAATCTTGAGCATCTTTTTATGTGATTACTTGAGATTAAAATACCTTCATTTGTGAAATGACTCTTCAAATCCTTATCCTCTTTAAAACTAGGTTGTCTTAAAGAGTTCTAAGATTCTCTCTGCTGAGTGATGCAAATCCTTGTCAGTAGTAGGTATTTCAAGTATTTTCTCCCAGTCTATAGGCTTTTCATTAGGTGTTGTCTTTTAAAGACTGAACATTTCCACTTTTTTCCTTTTATGATTCATGTTTTATATGTACCTATCTTTCTTTACCTATCTTGATTGTGAAGATTTTCTCCTACGTTTTCATCTAGAAGTTCCATAGCTTTAGCTTTCATGTTTAAATCTATGACCAATGTTATTTATATCTGCTAAAATTAAGGGTAGAGGTAAATTTTTATTCTATATAGAAATATAGCTATTTTGTTGAAAAAGCTCCCCTTACCATGGTACTTTTGATGCTTTTGTCAAAATTTTAATAAGTTGCACACTTTAAAATTATACAATGTTAATGTCAAATATATTTCAATCAAAATAGACAATATATATGTGGGTCTAGAACCTTTACTCTGTTCCACTGATTTGTCTGTCACATGCCAATACTGTTCTTTTGTTTTATAATAAATACTGAAACCGGGGGGCACTGGTCTCATTATTTGTTCTTTTTTCAAAATTGTTCTGCCTCTTCTGAGACTTGCGCATTTCCATATGGAATTAAATCAGTTTGCTAATTTTTACAAAACGCCTGTTGAGAATCTGACTGGAATTGTCTTGAATCTGTAGATCAATCTGAGTAGAACTAATACCTTAACAATACCAAGTCTTCCAATCTATGAATGTGTTATCATTTTCCACTTACTTTGGTCTTAAGTTTCTCTCAGTGATGCTTTATGAAAGTTCAGTGTACAGATTTTACATTAATACCTAAGTATTTCATGCTTTTATTCTACTATAAATGGTATTTTGTTAATTTCACCTTTCAGTTGATCATTGCAATTATATACAAATTCTACTGATTTTTGCCTGTTGTATACCTTGTAGCCTACAATCTTGATCATTCACTATTTCTAATAACTTAGGATTTACTATATACACAAACATGTCATCTGAGACAAAAGACAATTTTTCTTTCCTTTCCAATATGAACGTACAATTGGGTCCTGAACAATGCGGGGGGTTAAGGGTACTGACCTGTGTAGTCGAAAATCTATGTATAACTTTAGGCTCCCCAAGAACTTAACTACCAACAGCCTACTGTTGACTGGTAGCCTTACTGATTAACAGTCAAGTAACCCATATTCTGTGTGTTGTTTGTACTGTATACTGTATTCTTACACTAAAGTAACCTAGAGAAAAGGAAATGATTTTTCAAATTGTCACAAACCTCCAGAAATTTTTCCAGTATACTTTTTGAAAAAATATGCATGTAAGTAGACCCACACAATAAATAACATTTAATTTCTTTTTCTGGATTTAATGTATTGTCTAGGATTTCTAGTACAATTTTGACTACAATTGGTCAGAGTGAAAAACTTTGTCCCCCAATCTTAGATGGATAGCATTCAGTCTTTCATAGTTAAGTATTATGTTAGCTGTAGGGTTTTTGTAGGTAACCCTTTATCAGGCTGAGGAAGTTCCCTTCTATTCCTAATTTGCTAAAAGTATTTATCACTAATTAGTACTAAACTTTGTCAAAGACTTTGCCTCATCTACTGAGGTTTTTTCTTCTCTTTTACTCTGTCAATATACTGAATTACACTAAAATATTTTTTTAGTTAAAATCTTCTCCAGAGATAAACTCCACTTGGTTGCACTTTATTGTCCATTTTATATACTACTGAACTTGACTTAGAAATTTTACTTAAGGATTTTGCACACATGTTCATGGTGAATATTGGTCTACAGTTTTCTCTAACATCTTTGATATTGTTATTGGTGTAATGCCAGCTTCTGCTTTCTGAAGGAATCTGGATTATGACTGATAACTTTTTTCATTAATTGTTTTCTAGAACTTACCAGTAAGGCCATGTGGCCTTACAGTTTCCTTTCCAGGAAGATTTTTAAATATGAATTCAATTTGATTAACAGATATAATGCTACTAAGATTCTCTATTTCCATTTGTTGGTTTTAGATATTTGTTTTTCAAGGAATTTAGCCATTTAATCTAAGAAGTAGAACTTATTGATATAAAACTGTTCATATTCCTTTGTTCTCCTTTTAACATCTCTAGAATCTAGTGATTTCATTCTTTTGTGACTGCATGTTGGTAACTGTGTTTTCTTTTTTTCTTCTAGAATGCTCCTTCAAAATGTGAAAGCTATGTTCCCTACCTTCCTAGCTTACACAAAAGATATGGTTTAAAAGTGATCCATCACATCAGAACTCACTCAGGCAAATGTTACCCAAAAATGTCACACAAAAAAAACCTACACCGTTATAACAATCCTAAAAATACATTCTTAGAATTGCTTTCAGAACTCATCAAGCTTCAAAAGAAAATGTCATAGAAAATCAATGTGATGTAAAGGACTGGAAGAAATCTTTGAGACAAAGTCAACGTGAGGGAACAGACCAAGAGAGTTAAGTTGCTCAATACTACAAAGCTTGATGACAAAGCTGGGTGACAAGATTTCTTGAAATACTTTCTGATCTAATTTATTTTCCAGTATTAGTTCCATCTGAAGAGTTAACACAGAAGCTTAGGCTAAGAGACACTAAACACTGTTGTTCCTCAACCTGCATTTTTGGGTTATGTGTGTAGAAAGGGAATAATAATAAGGTCCCCAACTCTGGATAGATAAAAATCAAGCTACATATGTTTCTAAAATGTTCTCCAACCTGTGTATTACTGGTTTTCCTGCTGAAAGTATTTTTATTGCTGCTGGTTTTCTCCCTTTGGTTTATCAATATTGTGATTCAAATTCTAGACAGTAAGTTATTGAAAAAGCATGTATTTATAAAAGAAGGAAAACACCTCCAAGTTTTCTGTTATTAACTACCCTGGATTAAAGTTGTACTTTTTTGTTTTTTAAACCTAAGTGTATATTGTATAGGTCAATAACATCTCATTCAACAGACATGACTCTCAAAGATTTCCATTGTTTTATAAGTCAAATCCAACCCCAACCCATTATTATCACATTCTCCAAGTTTTCCTCTTATTTTCTGTTCTTACATTATGTTGCATTTAAATACATTAGTTGCACTTTAGCTTTGTTCTACTCCTCCAAAATATGGTATTTTCACAAAAGAATGAATATTGAAGAATCTTCTTCCATCTTCACAGCATCAATTATTTAAGATATATTCACGATTGCTCCAGAGGTCAATCTAGTTATCACCAATAATGTCATACTGCATCCCCAGTCTCTCACTTTTTTTTTACTGACTTGCCTTGTATCTTAACATTAAGAAATTCCAGCACACAATTTTTGTTTAACAGCTTTTACGAAAATTTCTTCTTGACATTCTTCAGAGACAATTCTGGCTTCTTGTTCTAATTCCACACAACTGCTTTCTAGGTGCATGGCATAGCTGTTACCCTGGGATTTTCACTGGTGTCTCAGAGATTTAGTTTCTTGGATCTCATTTCATCTTTCTTTAACTTCTATTTCATTTTTTTTGGATACATATTCAAGAACTTGTGAAAGGTAAATTTCCCAAGTACTTAAATTTTTGGAAATGTCTTTAATTTGATCTCATACCTGAATAATCATTTTGGCTGGTATCAAATTATCAATTTAGGAACTCCAAACTTTGAATAAATTGTTCCACTGCTTTCTAATACCTACTGTTGCTGCTAATAAATCTAATGCCAGCAGACTTCTGTTTAGGCAACATTTCCCCGTGCATAACAGCTTTTAGGTTTTTTTTAATTAATTCTTGGAATTTTAAAATTACAAAACAAGCTGACCCTAAATGTAGATCTTTTTTCACCCAATCTTCTTGGCCATCAGAATGCAATAAGACTCATTTTTTCAAGTGAAGGAAATCTAGTACGTTCGCTTCTATTTTATCTAATACATCTTCTGTATTTGTTCCTCAATTCCTTCTTTTCTTGCATATTTTTCCTTATCTTTTGCTCTAACATTCTGAGGGAGGTCCAAGAATTTATACTTTTGTTAAATGGTTAGCTAGGCTTTCTTACCAGCTGAAATAACTGATATCTACATACCAGCTACAAATTATTCAAATTTGTGATAGACTCATACTACATGTTATAGACCTCATTGGTGAAACTGTTTTATGTCTTTTAAAACATACAAATTTGTAAGTGCTGCCATGATACCAAAATTTGACAGTATGGGTGAAGAAAACAAAGCTAGCACTTCACTTTTCTTAAGACTACTTGCCTAAAAACCTAAAATATCAGGATATAGTAAACAACCCAGGGATTAAAAAAAATAAAATACCGTAGCAGTAGAACAAGGTAACAACTCAGCTTAGGTGTTCAAGTTCATGCACTATATTTTAGACAACATTTCATCCTTCTCTTCATTACTCAACTCTAAAGCTTTACTGAAAAAAGCAGAACATAGGTAATTCTCAATGGACTAGGTGAAATAAATTAGACTTCAGTATCACTAAATTATTAAGTAAATGATAAATCATAGCTGGTAGATTATTTTAGAAGTATGAACGATTTTAATCTAAAGTAAGAAATACATAAGTAAATTTCAAAGCTAATGACAAATTTATTTTTTACATTAAAGTATTAATGTTTATAATAAACATTTTAGTAATAAAATGTTTTAAAACATTTATACTTCTTCACATTCAAACTAAATTTTTATTGATATTAAAAAGGTTTCCCCCAACGTTTTCTGAGATGATGAATAAAGGTTTGGGAGTAAACCAGAAATTAATCTTTAGAACACACATTACTTAAAAATGGAAGTAAATTAAGTAGCCACATAAGAAACAAAGGAATGCAGAAATGGAAGAAATCAAATTAACTTTAGATTAACTTTTCTCTGAAAAAGTTTTCTTTTCTCACAACAAAGAGAAACCCTACTTTAAGTGATGAATATGAATATGTAAACCTCCCTGAGACAATCTGATTGAGGGTAGAAATTACTAGCACAAAGACAGTATCACTGAATTTTCAAGTCACCTATAAATTTTTAAACAAGAAACAAATTGCTGGAATATGACTGTTTACTCAAAATTAGAGCAGGGTGCTAAAAAATGGCTTAAGATGTTGTCTATAGATAGTTCATTATACAAAAGGAAACACTCCTTCGGAGTCTGCCAAGCTCTTCTAACCTTTTACCAAAAGAAAATTGAGAAATCTTTTTTGATAAAGGACTTACTAGTCTTTCATCTACATCCAGTCTACAAAGTGGACTGTGTTTACCAATTTTATCAGAACCATTCAGAGTTATACTGGTTTATCAACAGTAAAAATTAGTCAAATCTGGTTTTCCACTCATACTTTCAACTGTGCCCCAATGCAATCCTGTACTTCAACTATCTAAACTAGTATCTTGCACTCACAGCCACTTCTCCAAGTTATCATGACAAGATATATGCAAGGTCTCAAATGTGAGCAAATCACCCCAACAGAGTATACATTTCCTAGTCCAGACAGGCTGGCTTAACAGACAGAAACAAAGTCACAAAAGCCTAGAAAAATTTAAGTCAGTAAAAAGTGAATACTGAATTGAGAGACAAGAAAAATCAGAGAATAACTATGTCTTATACAAATCCAGTTTTGCCTAAAACCATTCGTGCAAACATAATATTAATCCTGTAGTATTTACTATAAGGGAGGATTATACTGTTGTGATTAAAAATATGACTCTGGAGCATTGACTACTTGAGATTAAATCATATGGCTTTGTTATTTTATCTGCTGTTGTGTGACCTTAAACCTGTTAGTAACGGTCTCTCTGCCTCTGTTTTCCCATTTATACAATGAGGAAAACAGTAATACCTCGTTCAAGAGGCTATTGTTAGGATTAATAAGGTTAATATATGTGAAGTGCTTAGAATACTGCCTGGCATGTGTTACATGCCATGTGAGTTATTTATTGTTTTTATTTATGGAAACAGATGGGTAACTGGTTAACTACTGGGTTTTCCTAAAAGTGCAGCCTGTAAATTTACTCAATTACTGTCTATATAGTTCAGCTCTGAGTTCTTACTAGCTTATTCAGTCAACATTTATTCAACATATACTTTATGCCAGACATTACACTTAGGCTTCTAATGTCAATGCCTCAACTCTTTTATTGGTGAAAATTAGCTTAAACATCCTCTTATTATTATTAAAAGCTTGCTGGGATGCATGCCATACTTAACTATAATTAAATAGTTATATCTCCTTGATATCACTCTAAGTCACTTCCCTCTCCATTTTTCCATTCATTAAAAAAAAATTAAAACTTTTTATGAAGGAAAATTTCAAATACATACAAAGTTTGAGAGACTACTACAATGAATCTCATATACCTATCATCCAGGTTTAATCATTAACATATGAGGAATCTTATTTTATTTATATATCTTTCTCTTAGAACAAATCCCAGTATCTAAAAGATACCCTTTTTAAAAATATCACATTACACCTAAAAATTAGTAATTACTAATTCTCTCCTATTAGATAAGTACTCAAGGTTTGCCAAATGTCACAATTTTAAAGGTTTTTTTGAATCCATCATATTTATTAAATTAGGCAGTATACCAATACAATAAATAAACCTTAATAAAAAGTTTCAACTAGAGTAATGGGAGATGAAAGACAGATGGCTACAGGCCAAGAAATTAGCAGAAATAAGGCAACAGACTGTAGATGCTTTGAGAAGCTCAATATGAGAAAGAGCAGAGAAAAACCGGGAGGTATTTGCAGGATCAGGATCAGAGGAGCGTTGATTAGGTTTGTAGAATGAAGAGGTATGGAGAAGCCGAAGTCAGGAAAAAACAGAAACTAACAAAATAAAATCCTAGAGATGAGATAAAAGTGCAAGTGAAGGAACAGGCCTTTAATATGGAAGGTGTAACATCCAAGCTCTGATGGTGAAGGGAAGGAGTTAGTTAAGCATGAGTATGGAAATAGGAAAGTGTGTGTGTGGCAGGCACAGATGGAAGATGGAGGGCGGTAAGGAGGTAATGATGTTAATACTTAAAGTGTTCTCCATTTTCTTAAGAATTAGGAGACAAAATCACTGATTAAAACGAGGGTAATGGGAAGGATTATGCAGGGCATTTAGATAGAATGTTGAAGATCTGGATGGAATTTAAGGAAACTGAAAGACACAAATGACCAGACATGAGAAAGAATAAATCAGTACTCAAATCTTAAACAGCTTTCAAAAACAATTTGAAACTCACCCCTTCCATGAAGCTTTTCTTAATGTCCTTAACCAAAGGTATATTTCACTCCAAGGAACATTTGTTTTTTTTTTCTTTTATTTTGGTATCATTAATCTATAATTACATATGCAACATTATGTAAACTCCCCACTTCATCAAGTCCTCCCCACCTACCCCATTACATTCACTGTCCATCAGCGAAATGAGATGCTATAGAATCACTACTTGTCTTCTCTGAGCTGTACAGCCCTTCCCGTGCCACCCCCAACATTATGTCTGCTAATCGAAATGTCACCTTTACCCCTTATCCCTCCCTTCCCACCCATCCTCCCCAATGCCTTTCCCTTTGGTAACTGTTAGACTATTCTTGGGTTCTGTGAGTCAGCTGCTGTTTTGTTCTTTCACTTTTTTTCTTTGCTTTTATGCTCCACATATCAGTGAAACCATTTGATACTTGTCTTTTTCCACTTGGCTTATATCACTGAGCATAATACCCTCTAGCTCCATCCATGTTGTTGCAAATGGTAGGATTTGTTTTCTTCTTATGGCTGAATAATATTCCATTGTGTATATGTACCACCTCTTCTTTATCCATTCATCTACTGATGGACACTTAGGTTGCTTCCATTTCTTGGCTACTGTAAATAGTTCTGCGATAAACATAGGGCAGCATCTGTCTTTTTCACACAGGGCTGCTGCATTCTTAGGATAAATTCCCAGGAGTGGGATTCCTGGGTCAAATGGTATTTCTATTTTGAGTTTTTTGAGGAACCTCCATACTGCTTTCCACAATGGTTGAACTAATTTGCATTCCCACCAGCAGTGTAGGAGGGTTCCCCTTTGTCCACATCCTCGCTAACATTTGTTGTTGTTTTGTGTTTTGGATTTTGGCCATCCTTACTGGTGTGAGGTGATATCTCATTGTGGTTTTAATTTGTATTTCTCTGATGATTAGTGATGTGGAGCATCTTTGTATGTGCCTCTTTGCCATCTAAATTTCTTCTTTAGAGAAGTGTCTATTCACTTCCTCTGCCCATTTCATAATTGGATTATTTGCTTTTTGTTTGTTAAGGTGCATGAGATCTTTATATATTTTGGATGTCAACCCCTTATCAGATATGTCATTTATGAATATATTCTCCCATACCGTAGGATGTCTTTCTTTTCTACTGATGGTGTCCTTTGCTGTACAGAAGCTTTTCAGCTTGATATAGTCCCACTTGTTCATTTTTGCTTTTGTTTACCTTGCCCGGGGAGATATGTTCATGAAGAAGTGACTCAAGTTTATGTCCAAGAGATTTTTGCCTATGTTTTTTTCTAAGAGTTTTATGGTTTCATGACTTACATTCAGGTCTTTGATCCATTTTGAGTTTACTTTTGTGTATGGGGTTAGACCGTAATCCACTTTCATTCTCTTACATGTAACTGTCCAGTTCTGCCAACACCAGCTGCTGAAGAGGCTTTCATCTCCCCATTGTATATGCAAGGCTCCTTTATCATATATTAATTGACTGTATATGTTTGGGTTAATGTTTGGATTTTCTATTCTGTGCCACTGGTCTGTGGGTCTCTTCTTGTGCCAATACCAAATTGTCCTGATTACTGTAGCTTTGCAGTAGAGCTTGAAGTCTGGGAGCATAATTCCCCATTTTATTCTTCCTTCTCAGGATTGGTTTGGCTACTCGGGGTCTTTTGTGGTTCCATATGAATTTTAGAACTATTTGTTCCAGATCATTGAAGAATGCTGTTGCTATTTTGATAGGGATTGCATTGAATCTGTACACTGCTTTAGATACTATAGCCATTTTGACAATATTTATTCTTCCTAGCCAAGAGCATGGGATGAATTTCCATTTGTTAGTGTCCTCCTTAATTTCTCGTAGGAGTGTCTTGTTGTTTTCAGGGTATAGATCTTTCACGTCCTTCATTAGGTTTATTCCTAGGTATTTTATTCTTTTTGATGCAATTGTGAATGGAATTGTTTTCCTGATTTCTATTTCTGTTAGCTCATCGTTAGTGTATCGGAAAGCAACAGATTTCTGTGTGTTAATTTTGTATTCAACAACTTTGCTGAATTCAGATATTAGTTCTAGTGGTTTTGGAGTAGAGTCTTTAGGGTTTTTTATGTACAATATCATGTCATCTGCAAATAGTGACAGTTTGACTTCTTCTTTACCAATCTAGATACCTTGTGTTTCTTTGTTTTGTCTGATTGCCGTGGCTAGGACCTCCAGTACTATGCTGAATAACAGTGGGGAGAGTGGGCATCCCTGTCTTGTTCCCTATCTTAGATGAAAAGCTTTCAGCTTCTCGCTGGTAAGTATAATGTTGGCTGTCGGTTTGTCATATATGGCCCGTATTATGTTGAGGTACTTGCCCTCTATACCATTTGTTGAGAGTTTTTATCATGAATGGATGTTGAATTTTGTCAAATGCTTTTTCAGCATCTATGGAGATGATCATGTGGTTTTTGTTCTTTTTGTTGATGTGGTGGATGATGTTGATGGATTTTCGAATGTTCTACCATCCTTGCATCCCTGAGATGAACCCCACTTGATCATGGTGTAGATCCTCTTGATGTATTTTTGAATTCAGTTTGTAATATTTTGTTGAGTATTTTTGCATCTATGCTCATCAAGGATATTGGTCTCTAGTTTTCTTTTTTTTGGTGTCTTTGCCCGGTTTGGTATTAGAGTGATGCTGGCTTCATAGAATGAGTTTGGAAGTATTCCCTCCTCTTCTATTTTTTGGAAAATTTAAGGAGAATGGGTATTATTTCTTCTCTATATGTCTGGTAAAATTCAGAGGTGAATCCATCTGGCCCAGGGGTTTTGTTCTTTAAGGTAGTTTTTTGATTACCAATTCAATTTCGTTGCTGGTAATTGGTCTGTTTAGGTTTTCTATTTTTTGCTTGGTCAGTCTTAGAAGGTTGTATTTTTCTAAGAAGTTGTCCATTTCTTCTAGGTTTTCCAGCTTGTTAGCATATAGATTCTCATAGTATTCTCTTATAATTCTTTGTATTTCTGTGGGGTCCGTTGTTATTTTTCCTTTCTCATTTCCGATTCTGTTTATGTGTGTAGATTCTCTTTTTCTCTTAATAAGTCTGGCTAGGGGTGTATCTATTTTGTTTATTTTTTCAAAGAACCAGCTCTTGGTTTCATTGATTTTTTCTAGTGTTTTATTCTTCTCAATTTTATTTATTTCTTCTCTGATCTTTATTATGTCCCTCCTTCTGGTGACTTTGGGCCTCATTTGTTCTTCTTTATCCAATTTCAATAATTCTGTCTTTAGACTATTCATTCGGGATTGTTATTCCTTCTTTAAATACACCTGGATTGACTGCAATATACTTTCCTCTTAGAACTGCCTTTGCTGCGTCCCACAGAAGTTGCTGCTTTTTGTTGTTGTCATTGGTCTCCATATAGTGTTTGATCTCTGTTTTAATCTGGTCGTTGATCCATTGATTATTTAGGAGCATCTTCTTAAGTCTCCATGTGTTTGTGAGCCTTTTTTCTTTCTAAAATTTATTTCTAGTTTTATACCTTTGTGATCTGAGAAGTTGGTTGGTAGAATTTCAATACTTTTGAATTTACTGAGGTTCTTTTTGTGGCCCAGTATGTGGTCTATTCTGGAAAATGTTCCATGTGCACTTGAGAAGAATGTGTATCCTGCTGCTTTTGGCTGTAGAGTTCTGTAGATGTCTGTTAGGTCCATCTGTTCTAGTGTGTTGTTCAGTGCCTCTGTGTCTTTACTTATTTTCTCTCTGGTTGATCTGTCCTTTGGAGTGAGTGGTGTGTTGACGTCTCCTAAAATGAGTGCATTGCTTTCTATTTCCTCCTTGAATTCTGTTAGTATTTGTTTCACATATGTCGGCGCTCCTGTGTTGGGTGCATATATATTTATAATGGTTATAACCTCTTGTTGGACTGACCCCTTTACCATTATATAATGTCCTTCTTTATCTCTTGCTACTTTCTTCATTTTGAAGTCTATTTTGTCCAATACAAGTACTGCAACACCTGCTTTTTTCTCCTTGTTGTTTGCATGACGTATCTTTTTCCATCCCTTCACCTTTAGACTGTGTATATCTTTGGGTTTGAGGCGAGTCTCTTGTAAGCAGCATATAGATGGGTCTTGCTTTTTTATCCATTCTATTACTCTGTGTCTTTTGACTGGTGCATTCAGTCCATTTACATTTAGGGTGATTATCGATAGATATGTACTTATTGCCATTGCTGGCTTTAGATTTGTGGTTACCAAAGGTTCAAGGGTAGGTTCTTTACTAACAGTCTAACTTAACTCTTTTGTTAAGCTATTATAAACACAGTCTGATGATTCTTTGTCTCCCTTCTTCTTCTTCCTCCTCCATTCTTTATATACTACGTGTTTTATTCTGTACTCTTTTACATTTCCTTTGACTGTTTTTGTGGAGAGTTGATTCTACTTTTTGCCTTTAGTTAGTATTTGGATGGTCTGCTTTCTTTGCTATGAATTTATTTTCTCTGGTGACATCTTTTTACCCTTAGGAGTGCTTTCATCTAGAGCAGTCCCTTTAAGACATCCTGTAGAGGTGGTTGGTGAGAGGCAAATTCCCTCAGCTTTTGCTTGTCTGGGAATTGTTTAATCCTTCCCTCAAATTTAAATGATAATCATGCTGGATACAGTATTCTTGGTTCAAGGCCCTTCGGTTTCACTACATTAAATATATCATGCCATTTTCTTCTGGCCTGTAAGGTTTCTGTTGAGAAGTCTGATGATAGCCTGATGGGTTTTCCTTTGTAGGTGATCTTTTTTCTATCTCTGGCTGCCTTTATTACTCTGTCCTAGTCTTTGATCTTTGCCATTTTAATTATGATGTGTCTTGGTGTTATCCTCCTTGGGTCCCTTGTGTTGGGAGATCTGTGGACTTCCGTGGTCTGAGAAACTATTTCCTTCCCCTGCTTGGGGAAGTTTTCAGCAATTATTTCTTCAAAGACACTTTCTATCCCTTTTTCTCTCTCTTCTTCTTCTGGTACTCCTATAATGCGAATATTATTCCGTTTGGATTGGTCACACAGTTCCCTTAATGTTCTTTCATTCCTAGAGATCCTATTGTCTCTCTCTGCCTCAGCTTCTCTATATTGCTGTTCTCTGATTTCTATTCCATTAACAGTCTCTTGGACCTCGTCCAGTCTGCTCTTAAGCCCGTTAATCGCTTGTCTCATTTCTGCATTGTCTTTCATCACTTCCTCCCTTAGCTCTTGCATATTTCTCTGCAGATCCATCAGCATGGTTATAACTTTTATTCTGAATTCTTTTTCAGGAAGATTGTGTAAGTCTATCCTATCAGGACCTCTCTCTGGGGTTGTCTGGACCATATTCCTCTGTCTTTTCATGGCGATAGAAGTGGTCGCTGGTAGATGCCACATGTGTCAGCTGGGAGAACAAAGTACCTTCCTGCTTGTTGTTCTCCTTGCCCTCCTCCGGGGCCTGAGCTGGTTTCCCGCACACCGAGAGGCAGTCTCTGGGATAATCCCCTGAGCTGCCTGTGTGCGGGGCCTCCTCATCCTAGCCTATGGCACTGCGGGGGATTGCAGTCTCACTGGGTGTGTTCTGGTCCCCTTGGTGCCTTCCAGCCCTTCTTCTGGGTTCTGGAGCCCTTCCCACTTAGCTGCGCACCAGCCAGGAGTAGATTCTGTGAGGCTGCTATGGGCGGGGCTGCTCCTCCACTGTTCCGTAGCCATGGCGGGTCTGCTGGACCCTTTGCAGCGCTGGCCGGTGGGGGGGACGAATGGCAGGCTGCTGATCTCTGTAGGAAGCCTTGGTGCAGCTGCTTTGCCCGGCCGCTGGCCAGGGGGTCTGAAATTCCCTAAGACTCCCAGCCTGCTGGGCTGAGTATGCTGCGACGATTTTGTTCCACTGTTGGGCCCTTGTCTCTTTAAGACTTTTA
This sequence comes from Smutsia gigantea, assembly GCA_032199065.1. Taxonomy (NCBI): domain Eukaryota; kingdom Metazoa; phylum Chordata; class Mammalia; order Pholidota; family Manidae; genus Smutsia; species Smutsia gigantea. Next base: position 97,928 of record JAVSCE010020586.1, read on the forward strand.
AAAAACTGCCTGCTTTTCTTTTGTCCCAGGTAGCTGGATGAGGGGACGCGCTTGCAGTCTCCGTCTCAGATCCTATCCTTCTGTTTCTCTAATCTCCGATACACCATGCGATGTGTGTCTTTGCTCCCTGGGCAGATCACTGGGGCTGGTTATTTGGCAGGCCTGTGCTTCCACTCCTTCCCCACTCTGATTCTTTTCCTCCCGCCGCTGTGCTGGGGTGGAGGAGTGCTTGGGTCCTGCCAGGTCGCGGCTTTGTATCTTACCCGCGTCGTGAGGTGCTGAGTTCTCACAGATGTACCTGTAGCCTGGCTGTTGGACTGTATCTTCTGGTCTCTCTTTTAGGAATAGTTGTATTTGTTGTAATTTCAAAAATATATATGGTTTTGGGAGGATATTTCTGTCGTCCGCCTCATGCCGCTATCTTCCCAAAAGTCCCTCGGAACATTTGTTCTTATTTCTTGTAATGATTTACTTCCACTCTAACAATTTATGCATTTCTCTTTTTCCATGACCTAGAGTGTAAGCACTTTGTGGGTGCATACTTATTTTTCACAGGGCATAAGATAAAACCTTACAACATATAATTTAGTATCCTATTACCTTTTTAAATAGCAGCACAATTTAATTACTAAAAGAACAGAGTAACTACTTAAAGAATTGAGGGGACCACTAAAGGCTGAGACAATTTATGTAACCCTCACCAAGAACACAGTATCAGGGTGGGCCTTGAAAAGAAGAGAAGGAATGCCAGGATTTTAACCTGAACAGAGAAGTATTAATAGTGAAGTGCCTTAAGGATGGGCTTTTGTGTTCTGATATATGATGACACCTGTTTACATAACAGTAATGCTCCTCCAATCAGGAGGTTATCTAGGTGAGAAAAAAAAATTACTACAATATGTGGGTGGGGAAAAAAGTGACAGTTTTGATGTAAGTTTAGTTTGGGAAAATTCAACCAAATATGATACGTATCAAATATGACAAAAGTACATTGTATTTTAGTCAACCAAGTAGGGAACAGAGAGAAAAAAACACACTGGGTAACAGAAGAATTCAGAGAGATTCACAGCTGGTTGGTCACTGACAAGTACAGATCTTTAGTGGATAGGTTCAATAGTATCATCAAAGCATAGATGAAATCATAGCAAAGACAACTCACTAAATTCTGAAAATAAAATTGAAAAGGACAGTTTTAACAGTGCATGAAATATATTTCAAATATTCACCACACACTTATAAAAACTTAGCTTTTTCCAAGCCCACAAACACATGGAGCCTTAATAACGTGCTCCTAAATAATCAATGGATCAATGACCAAATAAAAACAGAGATCAAGCAATATACAGCGACAAATGACAATAATTCAACACCATAAAATCTCTGGAATGCAGCGAAGACCATGCTAAGAGGGAAATATATTGCAATACAGGCCTACCTCAAGAAAGAACAATCTCAAATGAACAGTCTAAACTTACAATTAATGAAATTAGAAAAGGAAGAACAAAAGAGGTCCAAAGTCAGTACAAGGAGGGACATAATAAAGATTAAAGCAGAAATAAATAAAATTGAGAAGAATAAAACAATAGAAAGAATCAATGAAAGCAGAAGCTGGTTCTTTGAGAAAATAAACATAGTAGATAAACCCATAGTCAGACTTATCAAGAAAAAAAGAGAGTTCTATACACATAGACAGAAATGAGAAAGGAAAAATCACTACGGACACCACAAAATACAAAGAATTATGAGAGAATACTATGAAAACTTATATGGTAAAAAACTGGATAACCTAGAAGAGATGGACAACTTTCTAGAAAAATACAACCTTCAAAGGCTGACCCAGGAAGAAACAGAAAATCTGAATACACCAATTACTAGCAAAGAAATTGAACTGGTAATCAAAAAACTACCTAAGAACAAAACTCCTGGACCAGGTGGTTTCACTGCTGAATTTCATCAAACATTTAGTGAAGACCTAATATCCATCCTCATTAAAGTTTTCCAAAAAATAGAAGAGGAGGGAATACTTCCAAACTCATTCTATGAAGCCAGCATCACTCTAACACCAAAACCTGGCAAAGACCTCACCAAAAAAGAAAATTACAGACCAATATCCCTGATGAACGTAGATGCAAAAATACTCAACAAAATATTAGCAAACCGAATTCAAAAATACATCAAGAGGATCATACACCATGATCAAGTGGGATTCATCCCAGGGATGCAAGGATGGTACAACATTCGAAAATCCATCAACATAATCCACCACATCAACAAAAAGAAGAACAAAAACCACATGATCATCTCCACAGATGCTGAAAAAGCATTCGACAAAATTCAACATTCATTCATGATAAAAACTCTCAACAAAATGGGTATAGAGGGCAAGTACCTCAACATAATAAAGGCCATATATGACAAACCCACAGCCAACATTATAAAGGCCATATATGACAAACGCACAGCCAACATTATACTTAACAGCGAGAAGCTGAAAGCATTTCATTTAAGATCGGGAACAAGACACGGATGCCCACTCTCCCCACTTTTATACAACACAGTTCTGGAGGTCCAAGCCACGGCAATCAGACAACACAAAGAAATAAAAGGGATCCAGACTGGTAAGGAAGAACTCAAACTGTCCCTGTTTGTGGATGACATGATATTGTACATAAAAAACATCCACTCCAAAACTATTAGACCTAATATCTGAATTCAGCAAAGTTGCGGGATACAAAATTAATATGCAGAAATCTGTTGCATTCCTATACACTGATGATGAACTAGCAGAGAGAGAAATCAGGAAAACAATTCCATTCACAATCGCATCAAAAAGAATAAAATACCTAGGAATAAACCTAACCAAGGAAGTGAAAGACCTATACCCCGAAAACAACAAGACACTCCTACGAGAAATTAAAGAGGACACTAATAAATGGAAATTCATCCCACGCTCTTGGCTAGGAAGAATTAATATTGTCAAAATGGCCATCCTGCCTAAAGCAATCTACAGATTCAACGCAATCCCTATCAAAATACCTACCACATTCTTCAATGAACTAGAGTAAATAGTTCTAAAAATCATATGGAACGACGAAAGACCCCAAATAGCCACAGCTATCCTGAGAAGGAAGAATAAAGCAGAGGGAATTCCACTCTTAGGAATTTACCCTAAGAGTGCAGCAGCCTTGTTTGAAAAAGACATATGCACCCCTATGTTTATCGCAGCAGTATTTACAATAGCCAAGAAATGGAAGCAACTTAAATGTCCATCAGTAGATGAATGGATAAAGATGTGGTATATATACACAATGGAATATTATTTAGCCATAAGAAGAAAACAAATCCTATCCTACCATTTGCAACAACATGGATGGAGCTAGAGGGTATTATGCTCAGTGAAATAAGCCAGGCAGAGAAAGACATGTATGAAATGATTTCACTCCTCTGTGGAGTATAAGAACAAAGAAAAAACTGAAGGAACAAAACAGCAGCAGACTCACAGAACCCAAGAATGGACTAACAGTTACCAAAGGGAAAGGGACTGGGGAAGATGGGTGGGAAGGGAGAGATAAGGGGGGAAAAGGGCTATTACAATTAGCACACATAATGTAGCGGGGGTGGGGGTGGGGTGGGGGGACACGGGGAAGGCGGTATAACACAGAGAAGACAAGTAGTGATTCTGTAACATCCTACTACGCTGATGGACAGTGACTGCAATAGGGTATGTGGTGGGGACTTGATAATGGGGGGAGTCTAGTAACCATAATGTCACCCATGTAATTGTATATTAATAATAGCAAAATAAAAAATAAAAATAAAAACAAAAACAAAAACAAAACAAAAAAACTTGGCTTTTTTCATTCTCGATGTACAGAAGGGAACATCCATTTCCCCTTTGCCCTGGTACATATTTATTTGCAACCAAGTAAACGACTCTTAGTCCCAGATTTAAAGGGAGAGTAGAAGAACTTGAAAAGTACTCCCTCAAGAACTCTGTTCCTGTCTTTCTAGTACCTTATTCCTACCAATTGTACTTCCAACAGCCAATCCCAACTCTATTTGTGACTGTAAGCCTAGCTAATTACAGACTTCCACACCTTGTTCCTCCCCACTAGCAAACAGATGAATAATATGTCACATGCTCAAACTGAACAGTAAGTGGCAAGGCACAATTTTGAGTGAACCCTTTGATTCTTTAAAAAAGTATAAAACTAACACATTTATTTTGCCAGAGACAAGAATTACAGATCTAGATAGCCCAGAGCAACAATCTGCACGTACTCTATCTTGACCATATTTCACATAGGTTGTTAGACAGTGGCAGGAGTGATAGTTCTCAAATCCAGAAGAATGCTACAGTCTATAACAGGGTTCACAACTTTTTCTGGAAAAGACCATACAGTAAATATTTTAGGTTTTGTGGACCATATGGTCTCTGTTGCAACTACCCAATTCTGCCACTGTAGCATGAAACAGCCAGACAATATGTAAATAAATGGGCATGGCTATTCCAATAAAACTATTAATACCAACCCCTCAAGAGTCATAACTAGGTTTGGTTTTAGTCAATTCTAACAATATGCTGGCTGAAACATTTTATCTTCATGTTTAAAAGAGAAACATATCTACCTATGATCATAATTATATAAAAAGTTCATAAAAGCAAGACTGGGAGGAAACAGTAAAAAAATCTAAACAGTAGTTGGGATGACAGAATCATGGGTAAGAGTATCACTGTTTTTTAAAAGTTTAAAAAACTACGTAAGTTAAAAAATAGAAGGTAAATGAAATAATAAACAAGGAATTTCAGCTTAACGGCAATTGCTATGAACAAAATTAACAGGGTACAACCCATGACTGAGAATCTGAGAACAGAGAGAGAAAGGGAAGACATCTCCAAAGAGGTAACATTATGCTGAGTTGAAAAGACAGCAGTCAAGTAAAGAGCTGATAGAAGAGCATTCTACCTAGAGCTCATTTGTAAGTTAGTGAATGAAAGAAACTGACAAGTATTTTAAAGAAAGGAGACTAATGAAACATAATGAGCAATTAGGGAAGTAGTTTTAACTGGACAAAAATAACACTGCATTGCAACGTAAGTATTCTCCAAACAAGGCAGGACCAAGCTTCATGAAACAGGGATGGAGAGGGCAAGGAAGGTTCAGAATGGTTTGGGAGCCTGGGGACCTCATAATGGTATCTACATTTACCAAAGGTCTCCATTCCGATTCTCAGAAATCTCCCTCTTTCTCAGTTACTGCCCTTCCACACAAGAGACTTTACCATTTTTATTTAAGCTCCTTGGCCTTCTGACTGAGCCTTAAACCAACAATCTCTAATGTCATTTTCTTTATTTCTCCAATACAGTCAGAAGAACCACACTTCTTATACTCTCCACCTCCCTAGAAGGATCTTGTGCAATAGCTACTTGGTCTAGTTTTGCCTTCAATAAGCACTTTATTTTATGTAACCACAATACAAATAAGTTAACTATATACTTGAAACTTTGTTAAACTGGAAAACTTCTGTTCGGTTAAGCCACTGAGATCTGAGGGTTGATTTGTAATTACAGCATAGTGCAGTAAAAGTATAAATAATTATACTAATATGAAATAAATACAAAAAAAATTTCCCTTCTCTGATAACTTAGAAAAACTAAGTCGAATTCACTATCCATTTTAAATAGCTAAGGGCTAATTTTGTTATCCAAATTTATAGAAGTGTATGATATATATACATACATATATAGAGATGTGTAAATAAAAGAAATTCTTGATAACAAGAGTATCTGACTTACAGTGTGAGCACATTTCCAAAGGATAACTTGCCTCATTTCCCTGGAGAGAGAGAAAAAAATTAGTCACAAAATTGGCAACAACTTCCTTAGAAAGTTAAACAAATATTTTGAGTCACAAAACATAGGGAAATAAGCCAAAAGCTAATATGTCTACATCTACTAAATAATATATTTTGATAAGAAAAATATACCAATATGATAGAATGAGCTCTTAAATCAAACAGGCCTAAACTGTGTCTCTGCCACTTAAGACTTAATGAAACATTTTATTAAAATTTATTTTAAATATTTTCAATACGCTAAATATGTTGTATACTAAATTTTAATACACCAGAGACTGTCAATGCTCTAACTTATCCTGCTGGATAAACACATTTTGAGGTAGGGACCAGAATAAATCTTCTCTTGCCATCTCTATTTTAATTGAAGAGTTTCCTTAGACTACAAAATGTTAAAAACTTTTTTTTTCCTGCACTGAAATAGAACTTTCTATATATCATGCAATGAAAATAAAAATATTAATAGGAAGGTGGATCAAATGTATGACAGCCAATTCAAACTTTTCATGAGAAACCTTATCTCATGGACAGACTAAATTAATATACTTTACCTCAACTCCTAATTTATAAAAATACAAAACCAACACTAGGATTCCCTATGAAATTTATTTAGAGAAAAAATTGCTTTAAAAAAAGCTACAGACCTGGCCCAATGCCTACAGTTAGCAATTCTTGATGACTGAGCCCAGGGAAGTCAAATAACTGGTGAAGATCACACCACTTGATTAGTAGTGGAACCAGAAGTAGTTCTAAATCTAACACACTAAAAATTCCAACTATAACAGATACACATGAGCTAAAAATCATGAAGATCTTTTAAAAAGTTTACAACATTTAAAGAAATGTAAACTGGGTTTTTAAAGTTTGGCAATAAAATTGAGTATCAAACATCCTGTATTCCATTTACCTAATCTTGACCTGTATTCCATTACCTAATCTACCAATATGTGTATAACAGGATTAACATCAGAATATTTGAATATACTTTTATATCCTGAGAAGTTACTGAATAGAGCCTGAAAAAGTATGGCTGGATGGATTTTGAGCTCCTAAAAGCATTTCTTATTCTACATAAACTTAAAGTCAAAGTATATTAGCATCTTCAGTTTTTATCATGTCAGCAATAATTACTCTCTTCCATTCAAACTATAACAATTTTCCAGAACTGGTTAATTTAACTTCAGGTCACCTTAAATATCAAATATATATGAAAGACAGAAGAATTAGTAAACATTAATAAAACTTGACACTACTAATGAGCAAAGATGGAATTTTGCTTATTTTGCACATTACTTCATCTTAAGATTTTTACACCATGACTCCCTTAACTGCCTCACATATTCTTAACATGCCTAAATTTAAAAAATACATTAAAAAAAATCTTGTTCCACACTACCTTAAAATGAAATATGTCTCTTCGGAGGCTCAAAAGAGTTTAAGGGCACCTTGGATTGTCATTATGAGGTATTTTTTTTACCAATTAACAACTGTCTTTTAAGTAAAGGCAATAGTTGTAGTAGTTTCAGAAAAGACTTTGAAACCAGGTCCTTATTTCTCCAACCGACTGACCAGCGTTATCAATTCTTTGTAATGATAGCATCCATCCTTTACCTGTTATCACTCCCGGCTAGCTAACCAGCATGCACAAGACACAAGGACCAGCTCAAGCTAGGCTTCATCAAGGCTTTTCCAACAACACTGAAGGCCTCATCTCATAGAATCTATACGCCCAACTGGTTATTTCAACCTCAACCTGTTCAATTTTTTACCCAGCAAAAATATCTTTCAAATGTTAAGGCAAAATGTTTTTTTCCAGGTAGCCAAAAACTACAAGAATTAGGCTCCACATAAGAACAAAGCAAAAACTGAAGGAACAAAACAGCAGCGGACTCAACAGAACCCAAGAATGGACTAACACTTGCCAAAGGGAAAGGGACTGGGTGGGGGGGGTGTGTGGTGGGAAGGGGGGGAGAAGGGGAATAAGGGGCATTATGATTAGCACACATAATGTGGGGGGGTGGGCATGGGAAAGGCAGTATAGCACAGAGAAGACATGTAGTGATGCTATAGCATCTTACTACGCTGATGGACGGTGACCGTAATGGGTATGTGGTGGGAATTTGATAATGGGGGAAATCTAGTAACCACAATGTTGCTCATGTAATTGTATTATTGATACAAAAAAAAAGGATTAGGCTCCATTCACATGCACCACAAGAAACATCACAAGAAAATCAGCATAAGAAAAATGGTATTAGATAGAAATTTGGATCTAGACCAAGGAATGAAGATTACTAGAAATGGTAAATATATAGGTAGATATAGAAGAAATTTTTCTCATTTTTAAGTGTCTTTAAAACATAACTAAACAAAAACATAACAAGATATTATAGTGTATATAATACATACAAGTAAAATGTGTGACAACAGCAGCACAAGTGTGAGACAGAAAAATGAATGTATATTATCAAGATCTTCCACTATGAAAGAAAATTACAACTATGTGAAAGTAGAGCATGATGTTAAAGACGAGTACTGTAAACCCTACAACAACCACTTTATAATAAAAATATAAATAAGATATTTTAAAGAATACTTAATCCAAAGGAAGGCAGATAAATCAGAAAGAACAAAAACCAAATGAGAAAAAAAATAGAAATAGGAAGATGGTAGATTTAAATCCAATTTAGAGGATTATGTTAAGTATAAACAGCCTAATAATTCCAATTAAAAAAAGATGGAATTACAAACTATCTACAAGCCTACCTTCAAAATAGGTTACTGGTAAGTCAAAACTAAAAAGATATAAAAAGATATACCACACATACACTAGTCACAAGAAAGATACAGTGGCTAGTATACTAGAGAGCACATAATTCAGAAGAAGGAATATTACCAGGGATAAAGAGGGCCATTTCATAATGTTTAAAGAGTCAATTCATCAGGAAAATGTAACAATCCTAAATAATTATAATATTATGATTTATAATACAAAGTATACAGACTTCATTATTTCTAGTGCAGAGCTCCTAAAACCTTTGGAGTTTAAGTGAGGAGAGTGATAAGTATGTCTTTTGTAGTTAATGAGGTGACTTTTGAGCACCTCAAGATAGGAGCTGATTGCCAGAAGAACCAAGGACATGATTAAAGGGTTAGAACTTTTAAGTCCCACTCCAGGGAAGAAAGAAGGACTGGGTTGAATCAATTACCACTGGTCAGTGATTTAATCAGGCACGCCTATGTAATAAAGCCTCCATAAAAACCCAACAGGAGGGACGGGGCTTGAAGAGCTTCTGGGTTGGTGAACAAGCAGAGATGCAGGAGAATGGAGTGCCTAGAAAGGGCATGAAGTTTCTTGTCCTTCCCCCATACATAGCTCTGTGCATCTCATCCACCTGCCTATTCTTAAGTAATATTCTTTTATAGTAAACTGGTTATCTATTAAGTAAAATGTTTTTTCTGAGTTCTGTGAGTCACACCAGCAAATCAACCAAACCCCAAGAAGGGGTTACTAGAACCTCCACTCTATAACTAGTTGGTCAGAACCCCAGGTGACAGACCTGGACTTGCAATTGATATCTGAAGGGGATAGAGAAGGGGCAGTCTTGCAGGACTGAGCCCTTAACCTGTGGAATCTGATACTATCTCTGAGTAGACAGTGTCAGAATTCAGTTCAATTGCAGGATACCCAACAGTTCAACATTGTGTGGATGGGTGGGGAAAAAAACCCACACATGTAATTTGGTTCCAGAACCCTTATATAAATGTTTTTTATTATAAATCATAATATCACAATATATTTAAGATTACATATATACACACACATATATATGCTTAATAATAATGCTTCAAAATAAATGAAAGCAAACAGATAACTGAAAGGAAAACAATCTTGTTTCAAGATTTTAACATTTCTCTCACAGTAACTGTCAAAAACAAGTAGACCAAAAACCAACCAACCAACCAACCCAGTAGTTATATTAAATTTCAAAAGCACACTATTAACTGAATGTCCTAAAACAGAATATTCTTTTCCAGTGCACATCAAACATTCATGAAGACATTATCCTGAGCCTCAAAAAAATGTCTCAGTAACTTAAAAGGTTTGAAATCATACAGAATATCATCTCTCATTACCATGGAATTAAACTGGAAAGATATTTGTAAATATCCAAGTATCTGGAAATGAAACAACATGATTCTAAATAACTCATGAGTCACAGAGGAACAGACAAATCAGGAAATATTTGAATACAGTGAAAACAGAACTTCATGGGATGTCAGACTTTATGGGATGCAGGTTAAGCAGTGTTTCAAGGAAAATGTTCTTACAAGAAACCAAAACACAGTGATCTGTTCCCACCTAAAAAAGCTAGAAAAAGAAAAATTAATCCCGAAGAAAAGTAAACAAGGGGGAAAAAGCAGAAATTAATGAAAGAGAAAGTGTATGAAAAAATAAGTAAAACCAAAAACTCATGTTTTGGAAAAGACCAATAAACGAACCCCCAGACAAATTACCACAAATTCTAGATATTAAAAGGAAAATGGCCAAGTTTCTTGAAAGAAAGACTCTCCAAAACTAACTTAAGAAAAAAAGAGAAAAGCTAAACAGCTCTATAGCTGGTAAGGTGAATTTGAGTTAAAAATCTTCCTACAAATTGAACTACAAGACCCAGATGGCTTCACTGGTCAATTCTTATCATATATTTGAAGTTCAAAAACATACCAACCTTACACAAATTCCTTCAGAGAGCAGGAGAAGGAACAGTTCTTAGCTCATTTTATGAGGCCAGTACTACCCTGATACCAAAACCAGACAATGATATTACAAAAAAATAAAACTATACTCCAGTATTTCTTCATGACAAGGGATGGGAAAAAATCCTTAACAATATTTGAGCAAAACAGAGAAAAAATATTATTTTTTATTTTTTTATAAGGTATTATTGATATACACTCTTATGAAGGTTTCACATGAAAAAACAATGTGATCACTACATTTACCCATATTATCAAGTCCCCACCCATACCCCACTACAGTCACTGTCCATCAGTGTAGTAAGATGCCACAGATTCACTGTTTGCCTTCTCTGTGCTACATTGTTTTCCCCATGATCGCCCACACCATGTGTACTAAACATAATACCCCACAATCCCCTTCTCCCACCCTCACCACCCGCCCTCCCACACACCTCCCCTTTGGTAACCACTAGTTCCTTCTTGGAGTCTCTGAGTCTGCTGCTCTTTTGTTCCTTCAGTTTTGATTCGTTGTTATACTCCACAAATTAGGGGAATCATTTGGCACTTGTCTTTCTCCGCCTCGCTTATTTCACTTAGCATAATATCCTCCAGCTCCATCCATGTTGTTGCAAATGGCAGGACTTGTTTCCTTCTTCTGGCTGAATAGTACTCCATTGTGTATATCTACCACTTCTTCTATATCCATTCATCTACTGATGGACACTTAGATTGCTTCCATTTCTTGGCTATTCTAAAAAGTGCTGCAATAAACATAGGGGTGCATATGTCTTTTTGAATCTGAGAAGTTGTATTCTTTGGGTAAATTGCAAGGAGTGGGATTCCTGGGTCAAATGGTATTTCTATTTTTAGTTTTCTAAGGAAACTCCACATTGCTTTCTACAATGGTTGAACTAGCTTCCATTCCCACCAGCAGTGTAGGAGGGTTCCCCTTTCTCCGCATCCTCGCCAGCATTTGTCGTTCTTAGTCTTTTGGATGGTGGCCATCCTTACTGGTGTGAGGTGATATCTCATTGTGGTTTTAATTTGCATTTCCCTGATGATTAGTGATGTGGAGCATCTTTTCATGTGTCTGTTGGCCATCTGAATTTCTTCTTTGGAGAACTGTCTCTTCATATCCTCTGCCCATTTTTTAATAGGGTTATTTGCTTTCTGGGTGTTGAGGCATATAAGTTCTTTATATATTTTGGATGTTAACCCCCTGTCAGATATGTCATTTACAAATTCTCCCAAACTGTAGGATACCTTTTTGTTCTGTTAATGGTATCCTTTGCCATACAGAAATTTTTAGTTTGAGGTAGTCCCATGAGTTCATTTATGCTTTTGTTTCCCTTGCTCGAGGAGATGTGTTCAGGAAGAAGTCACTCATGCTTACATTCAGGAGATTTTTGCCTGTGTTGTCTTCTAAGAGTTTTATGGTTTCATGATTTACATTCAGGTCCTTGATCCATTTCGAGTTTACTTCTGTGTATGGGGATAGACAACAATCCAGTTTCATTCTCTTGCATATAGCTGTCCAGTTTTGCCAACACCAGCTGTTGAAGAGGCTGTCATTTCCACATTGTATGTCCATGGCTCCTTTATCATATATTAATTGCCCATTTATGATTGGGTTTATATCAGGGCTCCCTAGTCTGTTCCATTGGTCTATGGGTCTGTTCTTCTGACAGTACCAAATTGTCTTGAGTACTGTGGCTTTGCAGTAAAGCTTGAAGTTGGGGAGCATAATCCCCCCAGCTTTATTCCTCCTTTTCAGGATTGCTTTGGCTATTCAGGGTCTTTTGTGATTCCATATGAATTTTAGAACGATTTTCTCTAGTTAGTTGAAAATTGCTGTTGGTATTTGGATAGGAATTGCATTGAATCTGTACATTGCTTTAGGCAGGATGGCCATTTTGACAATATTAATTCTTCCTATCCATGAGCATGGGTTGTGTTTCCATTTATTCATATCTTCTTTAATTTTTCTCATGAGTGTCTTATAGTTTTCAGAGTACAGGTCTTTCACTTCCTTGGTTAGGTTTATTCCTAGGTATTTTATTCTTTTTGATGCAACTGTGAATGGAATTGTTTTCCTGATTTCTCTCTCTGCTAGGTCATTGTTAGTGTATAGGAATGCCACAGATTTCTGTGTATTAATTTTGTATCCCACAACTTTGCTGAATTAAGATATTAGATATAGTAGTTTTGGAGTGGATTCTGTAGGGTTTTTTATGTACAATATCATGTCATCTGCAAACAGGGACAGTTTAACTTCTTCCTTGCCAATCTGGATGCCTTTTATTTCTTTGTGTTGTCTGATTGCTGTGGTTAGGACTTCCAGTACTATGTTGAATAGAAGTGGGGAGAGTGGGCATCCTTGTCTTGTTCCCAATCTTAAAGGAAATGCTTTCAGCTTCTCGCTGTTAAGTATAATGTTGGCTGTGCGTTTGTCATATATGGCCTTTATTATGTTGAGGTACTTGCCTCTACACCCATTTTGTTGAGAGTTTTTATCATGAATGGGTGTTGAATTTTGTCAAATCCTTTTCCCAATCTATGGAGATAATCTTGTGGTTTTTGTCCTTCTTTTTGTTGATGTGGTGGATGATGTTGATGGATTTTCGAATGTTGTACCATCCTTGCATCCCTGGAATAAATCCTACTTGATCATGATGGATGGTCTTTTTGATGTATTTTTGAATTCTGTTTGCTAATATTTTGTTGGGTATTTTTGTATCTATGTTCATCAGGAATATTGGTCTGTAGTTTTCTTTTTTTGTGGTGTCTTTGCCCAGTTTTGGTATTAGAGTGATGCTGGCCTCATAGAATGAGTTTGGAAGTATTCCGTCTTCTTCTACTCCTTGGAAAACTTTAAGGACGATGGGTATTAGGTCTTTATAAATGTTTGATAAAATTCAGCGGTGAAGCCATCTCGTCCAGGGATTTTGTTCTTAGGTATGTTTTTGATTACCAGTTCAATTTTCTTGCTGGTAATTGGTCTGTCCAGATTTTCTGTTTCTTTCTGGGTCAGCCTTGGAAGATTGTATTTTTCTAGAAAGTTGTCTATTTCTTCTAAATTATCCAGTTTGTTAGCATATAATTTTTCATAGTATTCTCTAATAGTTCTTTGTATTTCTGTGGTGTCCGTAGTGATTTTTCCTTTCTGGCTTCTGATTCTGTTTATGTGAGTAGACTCTCTTTTTTTCTTGATAAGTCTGGTTAGGGGTTTATCTATATTGTTTTTTTTCTCGAAGAACCAGCTCTTGCTTTTGTTGATCCTTTCTATTGTTTTATTCTTCTCAATTTTATTTATTTCTGCTCTAGTCTTTATTATGTCCCTCCTTCTACTGACTTTGGGTCTCATTTGTTCTTCTTTCTCTAGTTTCGTTAATTGTGAGTTTAGACTGCCCATATGGAATTGTTCCTCTTTCCTGAGGTAGGCTTGTTTTGCAATATACTTTCCTCTAAGCACGGCCTTTGCTGCATCCCACAGATTTTGCAGTGTTGAATTATTGTTGTCATTTGTCTCCATATATTGCTTGATCTCTGTTTTTATTTGGTCATTGATCCACTGATTATTTAGGAGCATGTTGTGAAGCCTCCATGTGTTTGTGGGATTTTTCATTTTCTTTGCGTTATTCATTTCTAGTTTCATACCTTTGTGGTCTGAGAAACTGGTTGGTACAATTTCAATCTTTTTGAATTTACTAAGGCTCTTTTTTTGGCCTAGTATATGATCTGTTCTTGAAAATGTTCCATGTGCACTTGAGAAGAATGTGTATTCTGCTGCTTTTGGGTGTAGAGTTCTGTAGATGTCTGTTAGGTCCATCTGTTCTAATGTGTTCTTCAGTGTCTCTGTCTCCTTACTTATTTTCTGTCTGGTTGATCTCTCCTTCAGAGTGAGTGGAGTGTTGAAGTCTACTAGGATGAATGCATTGCATTCTATTTCCCCCTTTAATTCTGTTAGCATTCGTTTCACATATGTAGGTGCTCCTGTGTTGGGTGCATAGATATTTATAATTGTTATATCTTCTTGTTGGATTGCCCCTTTTATCATTATGTAATATCCTTCTTTGTCTCTTGTGACTTTTTTTGTTTTGAAGTCTATTTTGTCTGATATAAGACCTACAACTCCTGCTTTTTTCTCCCTATTAGTTGCATGAAATGTCTTTTTCCATCCCTTCACTCTTAGTCTGTGTATGTCTTTGGGTTTAAAGTGGGTCTCCTGTAGGCAGCATATAGATGGGTCTTGTTTTTTTATCCATTCAGTGACTCTATGTCTTTTGATGATGCATTCAGTCCATTTACATTTAGGGTGATTATGGATAGGTATGTATTTATTGGCATTGCAGGCTTCAGATTCATGGTTACCAAAGGTTCAAGGTTAACTTCCTTACTATCTAAGAGTCTGACTTAACTCACTTAATATGCTATTACAAACACAATCCAAAGGTTCCTTTTTTCTTTTTTCCTTTTTCTTCCTCCTCCATTCTTTTTATATTAGGTATCATATTCTGTACTGTTTGTATACCCCTTAATGACTTTGGAAATAGTTAATTTAATTTTGCATTTGCTTAGTAATTAGCTGTTTTATTTTCTTTACTGTGGTTTTATTACCTCTGGTGACAGCTATTAAACCATAGGAACACTTCCATCTATAGCAGTCCCTCCAAAATACACTGTAGAGATGGTTTATGGGAGGTATATTCTCTCAACTTTTGCTTATATGGGAATTGTTTAATCCCTCCTTCAAATTTAAATGATAATCTTGCCGGATAAAGTAATCTTGGTTCAAGGCCCTTCTGCTTCATTGCATTAAATACATCATGCAACTCCCTTGTGGCCTGTAAGGTTTTTGTTGAGAAGTCTGATAGCCTGATGGGCTTTCCTTTGTATGTGATCTTATTTCTCTCTCGGGCTGCTTTTAATAGTCTGTCCTTATCCTTGGTCTTTGCCATTTTAATTACTGTATGTCTTGGTGTTGTCTTCCTTGGGTCCCTTGGGAGATCTGTGCACCTCCACGGCCTGAGACACTATCTCCTTCACCAGATTGGGGAATTTTTCAGCAATTACCTCCTCAAAGACACTTTCTATGCCTTTTTCTCTCTCTTCTTCTTCTGGTACCCCTATAATGTGAATATTGTTCCTTTTGGATTGGTCACACAGTTCTCTCAATATTCTTTCATTCTTAGAGATCCTTTTTTTTCTCTACCTCAGCTTCTTTATATTTCTCTTCTGTAGTTTCTATTTCTTTTATTGTCTCCTCCACTGTATCCAATCTACTTTTAATACCGTCCATTGTGCTCTTCAATGATTGGATCTCTGACCGGAGTTCATTCCTGAGTTCTTGAATATCTTTCCGTACCTCCATGAGCATGTTAATGATTTTTACTTTGAACTCCCTTTCAGGGAGAGTCATGAGGTCGGTATCATTTAAATCTTTCTCAGGAGTTGTATTAATAATTTTACTCTTACCAGGTTTCTTTGGCATTTCATATTGTGTGGCGCCCTCTAGTGCCCAGAAGCTCTACTCTCTGGAGCTGCTCAGCCCCTGAAGCAATGTCGGGGATTGCAGGGTAGTGGTATTGGTGCCTGGGGGGAGGAAAGACCTGTTTCCTACTTCCCGGCTGCTATGTCTGTCTCCACTGCCTTTCCTGGTTTGCAAGTCTGGTGGGGCTGGCCAGATGGAAGGCTCAGTAGGCTGCCTATCACGGAAGGGGTTTTTGGAGCTGTGTAGGCAGCCAGGGAGCTGGAGCACCTGAAGATCGTGAAAGTTCCCAACCTGCTAGGCAGAGTGCACCCAGGCAATTTTGTCTACCTGTCCTCTCTCCTGAGCAGTAAGCTCTGTGCAATCCTTGCCCCTTTAGCAGCTCTCTTGCTAAGGGCTTCTTTGTTAGGAAATCTCTCACACTGCCCAACTTTCTTTTGTGCCAGAGTAGCTGGATATGGATCCCTGCTTTCCACAGGCAGCTGGAATCTTAAGTCTCTCCAGGAATTCTGTCTGTCTTAGCTTTCCAACCCCCTAATTACGAGAATATCATGCAAGCACCATGAAATGTAGGTCTGTGCTCCCAGAGCAGATCTGCAGAGCAGTCCCAGTTCTCCACTCCCTCCCTGTTCCGTTCCTCTTCCTCCCACTGGTGAGCTGGGGTGGGGGAAGGGCTTGGATCCTGCCAGGCCAAAGGTGAGTAAGTTACCCTGTTCCGTGAGGTCTGCTCTTGTCTCCAGGTGTATGCAGTTTGGTGAAGTCCTCTTTCCTGTTGCTCTTTCAAGAGTAGTTGTATTAGTTATATTTTCGTATTATATGCAGTTTTAGGAGGAAGCCTCTGTCTCTCCTCTCATGCCGCCATCTTAAATTCGATCTACTCTTTTTATTCTTTTGGTAATCTCTTCCAGAGGTGGAGAGATTTGTAGGTAACAGATTCATCACTTTCCATTTGTAGGTGATGAAATGTGTTTCCCCATTTCAAATGTTGGCACTGCTATGAGCATGGTCTTTAACTTTACCTCACTATTAAGGCTTTTGATTCCTGGTTTTTATATTCCAGTTTCAGAAGTAGTTTTCACTGTAGAATTACCTGAAGACAGTTTCAAGCTTTCTAGCAGTGGTCTATGACCAGGCTCTAGTGTCTCTGGTAACACTATACAGGATTGATTTAAACGTGTATTAAACTAAGAGGCATTCTCTCAAATAAGCGTAAATGCATTTTATTTTTAGACAACCTACATGACATGTTTTTTCTTTAAAACAATGCCTCTACTCCAAATATATCAAAGTCAAAATTTTAAGAGCTCAAGACGACATCAGTCCCATTTGTCTAAGTCCTGGTGTTGTATGGATGAAAAGCAGCATCCAGTTACGACGGCAAGTGACAGATTCAGATAGCTAAGTTTGTTAATGTATTTCCACTTCTAAATCTTCCTTAAAGAAAATCATATATGGGGTTACACCATCCTCACAGTAGTCCAGCAGAGCAACCATGCCATCTGGATTCATGCTTTCACCAATAAAAAACTGGTAGTTTTTGAAATTAGCAATGATGTACTTTATTGTTCTGTAGCCCCAGTCATAAAAGGTTTTACTCTTTCTGGTCTCTGTTCTTCAAGTTTGCCTTTGATTTCATATAATCTTTGATGTACTTCTCATAGGCTTGTTTTGTAAGCTGGTTTCCTGCAAGTGATGGTTCATGATAATATCAAAGGTACTTTTGGTAACTGCCCTCAGGGCCTTCAACAGAGGCATTTCCACCAATGAGCGACTCATGAATGTTACCCTCCATCCTACTGACCATCTTCCTCTTAATCTTCAGGCACACCCCATCAGTGATCTCCTGGATACTGTAGATGTGGGAGAATACCTCATCATAGCTGACAAGGTCCTGGTAAATGATCATGACGGTGGCTGGAGGGAGACAACAGCGACAGTAATTTAGCAGGATCCCTAAATTCCCAGTGAGCACGATGTGGCCGGAGCAGCGCTCAGGCAAAGGGAGGAGCAGGGGGTAAATCCAGAAAAATATTTAAAAGACTAAATACTATGACCAACTGAAGATTATATCCCAGCAAGCCAGGTTGGTTTAATACCCAAAATCAATTTCATTCACTACACTAACTAAAAAGAAAAAAAACACCATAATTATCTCAACAGATAAAAGCATCTGACCATTTTCAACACCCACTCATGATAGTTAAGACCAATTCAGTAAACTAAAGATCTTCCTCTATCTACAAAAAGCCTACAGTTAATATCATACTTAATATGGTAAAAGACTAAATGCTTTTTCCCTAAGATCAGGAACAAGATAAAAATACCTGCACCAGGGGAATAAGGCAAAGCAGAAGAAATAAAAGGTATACAGACTGGGAAGAGGAAGTTCAACTGCCTTTATTCACAGATGGCATGTATGTGTATGTACACAAATGCTGAACAAATTACAAAAAAAGCTATCAGACCTAATAAATGAATAAAGCGAAGTCACAGGATACAAGTTGAATGTATGAAAATCAAATGTATTTCTCTATTTCATTAACAACTGGAAAATGAAATTAAGAAAACATTTCCATTTAGAAAACCATCAAAAATACAAAATACTTAGTGGTAAAGCTAATAAAAATATGTGCAAGAACTGTACAACAAAGACTATGAAACACAGCTTAGAGAAATTATAAGATGATCTAAAAAAAAGAGAACTTTATCACAGTCACAGATCAGAATCTCATTTAAGATGGCAACTCTCCCTATACTGATCTACTGACAGAAAACATTCCCAATTAAAATTCAGTAAAATATTTTATACAGGTCAACAAACTTGATTAGAAAACATAGGGAAATGCAATGGATCTAAGCAAACAATATGAAAAATAATAATAATGCTGAAGTTACACTATCTGACTTAAAGAATTATTATAAAGCTAGAGTCATTAACAGAGTAATACTGGTGTTAAAAAAAACACAAAAATCAATGGAACAGAATAAAACGGAAAAAAGAAGATATACAGTCAAATCAAGTGATTTTTGACAAAGGTATCCAGGTAATTCAATGTGGGGAAAAAAGACAACATTTGAAGAGACATTTTACAACAAATGCTATATACGTACCAAATAAGCACATGAAGAGATATTTCACACCATTAAACATTAAAGAATGCAAATTAAAACTAGAACAAATGGTTATATGCTATGCACAATTCTAAGATGGCTCCTGAAATTCCTAGCCCCTGGCATACAAACATCTTCCCTCCCAGTTATTCAAACACTAATTTAGGTACTGCTGCAAATGGATTTTGTGCATATAATTAAGGTTCCAAATCAATTGACCTTAGGATAAGATTATTCAGATGAGTCTGTGCTAATCGTAAGAGCCTAAATTTTAGAAGCAGAGAGGGGAAATCAGAGATTCAAAGCCTCAGAAGAATCCAACAACAAGGAAGATGGAGTGGGCCATGTGCAATCAAAGGCAGGCAGCCTCTCTAGGTGCTCAGAGTGGCCTTCGGCTGACAGTGAACAATCAAACAGAGACCTCAATCCTCCAACAGAAAGCAACTGAATTCTACCAAGAATCTAAATGAGCTTGGAAACAGAATCTTCCCCAGATTTGTTTGAAATCCAGACACCTGGATTTCAACACTGTGATACAATGAAGAGAGACCCCATGCTGAACTTCTGATCTACAGAGCTATGAAATAGTAAGTGCTGCTTGAAGCCACTACATTTACAGTAATTTGTTACACAGCAACAGAAAACTAACACCCAGACATATAGTATATGTGGCTAAAAGTAAAAATGTTGACATACCAAGTGTTGGAAAAGATGTGGAGGAACTGAAATTTTTATATATTGCTGATGGGAATTCTAAATTACAGCCATTTTGGAAAAACAGTTTGGTGGGTTCTCAATATTAAATTTAGTGTAACCTTCAGAAATGAAAACACAAGCATACAAAGATCTGCCCAAATGTATCCACAGAAATTTTACTGCTAATAGGCCAAACAAGAAACAGTCTAAATGTCCATGAACTGTCAAATGGATAAACTGTGGCATATCCAGACAATGGAGTATACTCAGTGATGAATAGGAAGACTACACTGATACATCATGAGTTTATCCCAGATGAACCTCAAAAGCAATATGCTAAGCGAAAGAAGCCTGACAGAAAAGATTACATGCTCCTGATTCCATTTACAAATGTTAGAAAAGGCAAACTATAGTTAATGAAAGATCAGGGGATGCCATAAGTGGGGGATGAATGCAAAGGGGTATCAGGTAACAGAGTGAAAGAAATGTTCTACATCTTGATTGTGGTGGTCCCTACAAAACTACATACATTTGTCAAGACACACTAATTGTATGCTTAAAACTGGTTATTTTATTACACGTAAGTTATTCTTCAATAAAGATGATTTTTAAAATTTAGTAAATAGTCCCAAGTATAATGGAATTGTTTCACAACAGATTTAAGTGCCTAGCTGAGAAAGATAAACACCTCATCACTTTTTAAGTTTCCTGTCACACAATTATTCACTATTTGAAACTATCCAGATACTTATTTTTGTAAGATACATCTGCATTTCAAGGGAGCAGACTACATATTTTTCAGATTAATCTTGTAGTACCATGAGAAACTAGAGACTATTTAGTTATAATTTTGACCCATATAATTCATTCTTTACTTAGTCCCCCTCTCAGATTTTAAACTTCACAAAGGCAGCAACTGTCTTTTTCTCTCTTTATCGCTTGTCAGATTATCAACATATATTTTGATATTGTTTATTCAAGAAAGAATTTTATGGGTGCATGTAAAAATCTAGATAACCTTAACAAACTTGGTTTAGGCAGCATTTTAAGCAACTGTGTGTTAAGAACATGGTTAGATTAAGGGTCATTAGGAGACTCAACCAATTCTTGAAAGTCCAGTTATTAAAGAACTTCAGATTTTCACTTTCCTTGATGCTCACTTTTCATAATGAGTGTCTATTAAGCATTTGGATCTACATACACTTTAAATACACAAGCAGTTTCTAATACTTATGTAATATTTTAGTTCACAAGGAAAGCCTATAACCAAGTAAGACAATGCTGTCAACTTTTAAAAGTCTACTAAATTGCCTAATATTCTGACAGCACACCTTTTGAAAGTAGTCCAAATTTTACAGTATGCATCTATAAAATTTATTTTTATTTATTTATTTATTTTCTTATTGGGAAGCACATGGGATTGTGCAGATGTGCACATGTGTAATGCTTTCTTGTCTCGGAGTTCAGACAATGGTATGTGGCTCATTCACTTTGTGTCTGTCCAATTTTTGCTCCATATGTTTTCCAACTTGGAGGAAGCAGAAATGGAGCTACTTCTCATATCATTACTTTTCTATGGAGTATGTACTGTAATGACTCGATAGTTTGTATGGTCCTGACAGGAGTCAGAAAATCTTAATTTGTACGATGTTTTGAGCCTTTAAGATTTTTCTGCCTGATTTGCAATTCTGACAAGATGTAAAGAAGGCAAATGGGCATCTCAAGATCTAACCTTTGGTACTTAAACTAGTCAAAATTTTCACTTCATCACTGAGAGTTTTGTCTGGAGTTCTGAAAATTTGCGTTCATTTCTTTGTGATGAAAACTATATGATTTATTTATTTTACCATGATTTCATGTAAAATTGTTAAAAACTTCATTTTTGGAACCATTATGATTGTAATGACTTCCACATGAAAGCCTGCAATTATGAGGAAAAGGTAAAAACGTTTTAGTAATATACCTCATTGTGAATATCTCACTTTTGAATTATACCTTGATTATCTGGTAATCATTTTGAAATGGTTAAATGCTGTTATTGTCATGTTTTCAGAAAATATCTTCATTTATCTAAATTCTGTTTCAAGTCTAAGTTTTTACCTCTATCACCACAAATTTAATATATGTTAGATAAGATGATCCAGTGGACATGACTACTTGAGATGCTAAATCTGGTGTTTATGAAAACATTCTTTAAAAGCATCCTTCCTATTTTCTTTTATAAAAAGGGTTTATAGAAAGTTGTTTTGAGGCACATAAGACTGATTGACTTCAAGACTGCTGCAGCAGTTTGAGGCTAAGAGTTTTCTGCCTGCCTCCATGATAAAATTTAAAATACTTCATATTCAGGAAGCAGAAGCTCCTCAAGGGTTTGGAGTAATACAGTGTTGCTTTAAAAGACAAGTCAGACACTGAGTATCATTTTACACTAGAAATTTATCTTTGGTGGTCTAAGTTATTTCTGCTTTCCCTATTTTAGGCACCCAGTATTGTTTGCATTGCCATGAATCTTCTCTAGAAATAATGAAAACAAGGGAAGAATCCTTAAACAAAAAAATACATGCAGTAGGAATCACTCTCAATTTCTTATAGCTCATCATTCTCTGGGAATATCTGTGTTCTGAAAGAAAGACACACTTGTAGAACAAGTGTTTAACTTAAAGGAATCACATTTTGTGATGCAGAGTTTACTGTGTCATGTAAATAGAAATAGTATTTGGAAGAGAGAGACAGGTGTCCTTCCCAGGATCCTTTAGAAGGTACCAGACCCACAACTAGGTTCAAAGAGGTCTGAAAAGATCACACACAATTGATACATATTTTACTGTCAGACCTCTTGCTTCAAATTATACCTGATATGAAATGGGCCAAGCAACACGATCCCACAGTATAACATTCTAAGTCAACTGAGGATTTAAATTTCCAAGCTGGCAATTTTTTCTTCTTGGAGAAGGCACAAATCTAGATGACATCGCAGTTTACAATTTTTAATGAGCTAGTTCAATTCTTGAGAAGGGCCAAAGTACTTGATTGAGTGGGAATTCTGACACATTGACGCTCTTGGACTATTGGTCTTCATTAAGACTTTCTTAAAAAGTACTTGAATGTTTCTTCCTTGAATTGCCACAGATGTACTGTATCCCAACAAGATAGGTCGAGCACTAGAATCACGTCTGCATACAACAGTCCACAGGTCTGTAATCCTCCTGTCTCTGCCTCCACTATAAATTTTATTTTTCTTATCTCACATCATGTTTTAAGACCAAATGAACTCTAAACATGAGGTAAGAGATATTCAAAAATATTTCATTTGCCAGAAATTTCTTTAGAAAATATTTCCATGTTCCTACTGATTCAGTGTGTACCAAAATTGGTAATTGTATGAAATTTCAAAAACAATGCTGAATAATATAACTTTAATAAAAAGTATAATCAATCTAAATGTCTTTGCTGAAAGAGACTGCCAAACTTCCCACTGCTAATGTAATTACTGTTAACAAAATCCATTTTTTTCTGGAGTAAAATCACTGACCATCTGAATACTTATAGAACAGATATTCCTTATTCTTAGAAGTATAAAAAAGGTGTGAAACTGGGTGGGTGAACTTGGGGGAAGGAAGTGAAAAGATCAAAGGACATAAGCAAGAGATAATCATTGCTGATATCAGTGGACTTCTAGGTACAAGTCTTTATCAGGCTGTTTAATTCACAAGTACCCTTCCTTCTAGGCACTGACTTGTCCATGGAAGAAGAAAGTTAGATTAGATTATTTCAAGGGGTCCTTCTGACTGTATTAAATTTTTTGACTACTAATTAAGATGCTAGACATATTTAAATATGGAAAGTGGGAAAGAAAGGAGGATGAAAGGGGAAGAGAACAGACACCGAATGTCAAGGAACTCCTTAAAGCATCCTGTTTGTCCCAATAGACAAAAAGTTTCCCAATAATAGAGTATACTTAATTTTTATTACTCTCTTTTGGAGGCCAGTACAATGGTAAGTGCAAAGAAAGGAAAAGACAGTAAATCTCAGAAGTACAAGTTGTTAGCAATATAAATCAAACATGACCTTAGTTATAGCAACAAATCTGGCACCAGGGATTTTGTGGATACTCAGTAATGATTATAGTGCTATCACATGGCAGGGATATTTGTTAAGACAGTACACCATTGTTAAAAGTGACTAGTTTTCCAACGAAGTCATTAACATATCTGTACTTGTCAAATAACTTGAGGAAAAAACCCTAAAAATCACTAGCCTGATAAATCCTGCCAAAATTATATTCAGCAATTTGCTTGAATTCATACAGCAAATGTTTAAAGGTACTTGATATGTTAACTATTTTAAAGATCTTACTGAATAATGGAGAGTGAAATAATACCTATTACTCAATTCTACAGTTTAAAACTCCTTTAACACCTAACCTAACCAATTTTTTTCCATTATTCAATATTAACCATGTGTTTTATATATTTATCTTTCATCCTACAATCTTGATGAATTCTCAGGATTTTCTATGCAGCCAATCATGTCATCTGCAAACGGGGACAGTTTTTCTTCCTTTTATATCCCTCTTTGCCTTATTACACTGGCTAGAATTTTCAGCACTATGTTGAAAGAGTGGTGAAAGCCTTGCTACTGGATAGCATAGGAAAAGCAGTCAGTCCCCATTAAGTATAATGTTAATGCTATAGATTTTTAAATAGATGTTTCTTATCCAGCTTAGTTCCCCCTATATATATATTTTTTAATCCAGAATGGGTCCTGAATTTTATCAAACCTTTGTTTCTCCATTAAATAATGTGATCATGTGATTTTTCTTAACATGTTTATACAGTGAGTTATTTATATTGAGTTTCAAACAGTGAACCATAGTTGGTCATGGTATACAATTTTTTTTCACAGACTACTTAACTCTATTTGCTTATATTTTGCTATGGATTTCTCCACTTAACATTAATATGGGAATATTGCTCACTAGTTTTTATTTTAGTTGTCTTTGATTTTGGTATTAAGGCAATAGGGCTATTAAAAAGTTATCTATTTCATACTGGGTGAAGTATGGTAGTTTGTATTTTTTAAGCAACTGTCATGTGGCATCAAAGCTGTCAAATTTATGTGTGTGTAGTTTTTTCATAGTATTCCCTTATTATCTTTTTCATGTCTGCAGGGTCTATGGTGATATGATAAATAACCTCTATTTCATTCCTGGTATTTTTATTTCTTCTTTTATTCTTCTCAGTCTCAGTCTAGAGGTATGTCAATTTATTGATCTTTTTGAAGCACCAGGTCTTTCATTGATTTTCTCTGTTTTTCTGTTTTCAGTTTCACTGACTTTTATTTTTATCTTTATGTCCTTCCTTCCCCTTGCTTTGGGAAGATGTTGCTTAAAAAAAAATAGGGAATTTTAGATTATTAGTTTGAGATTTGGTTTCTCTTTTCCAAAGTGTGGATTTAGTGCTATAAATTTCCTTCTCACCACTGCTTTAGCTATGCCCCACGAATTTCAACAGGTTGTATTGTTTTCATTTGAAGTATTTCTATCACCCTTGAGATTTCCTCTTTGACCTATGGATTATTTAGAGGTGTACTGCCTAGCAGTTTTCAAATGTCAGTGATGTTCCAGTTATCTTTGTTACAGACTTCAGGTTTAACTCCATTGTGGTCAGAGAACACATTTTGTATGACTTCAATTCTTTTGCATTTGTTGAGGTTTGTTTTTATGGCCCAGGTTATAGCCTACCTTGGTAAGTGTTCTGCAGGCACTTTAAAGGGAGCTAGCTGTATTCCACTGCTGTTTGGTGGAGTGGCTTGTAAATGTCAATTAGATACTACTGTGTTGTTGAGTGTTTCTAGATCCTTGCTGATTTTCTGCTTAGTTGTTCTACCACTTGTTGAGAAAGAGATCTTGGTGCCCCCAACTATAAACTTAAGACTTGTCTGTTTCTTCACGCAGTTCTATAAATTTTTTATTTCATGTATTGTGTAGCTTTATATGATACAAACACATTAAAATTGCTACCTGATACAGAACCCAAGTATGGACTAACAGTTTACTAAAGGGAAAGGGACTGGGAAGGAAGGGTGGGAAGGGAGGGATAAGGGGCATTACGATAAGCACACGTAATGCAGCGGCAGGGGACACGGGAAAGGCAGTATTATAGAGAAGACAAGTAATGATTCTATAGCATCTTACTACGCTGATGGATAGTGACTGTAGTGGGGTATGTGGGGGGGACTTGATAATAGGGGTTCTAGTAACCATAATGTTGTTCAAGTGATTGTACATTAACAATACCAAAATAAAAATAAATAAATAAATAAATAATTGCTCTCTGATGGATTTACCCTTTTATCATTAGCAGTAGCCACTCAGTGTCTGGTAATTGTCTTTGCCCTGAGGTCACTTTATATTACTAATACAGTCATTTGTGCTTTCTTAGGATTGATTAATGTTTGCATTATTTATCTTATTCCTTCCTTTTACTTTCAGTCTGCCTACATCATTATATTTGAAGTGAGTTTCTTGTAGACATAGTTGAGTCAAGTTTTACTCTGCCAGTATCTGTTTCATAATTGGTGTATTTAGGCCATGAACATTTCATGGTATTATGGGTTATGTTGGGGCTTAATGTGCCATTTTTTGTTTCCTGTCCATTCTGTTTTACCATGCCTTCCTGAACATTTCTGGAAACCCATTTTGATTTATCTCATGTTTTTAAGTATACCTCTTTGTATACCTTTCTTATAATGTATATATTATATTATATGTACATAATTCACAATATACTGGTGTCATTTTACCCTACCTTGCTTACAGCTGTCTTAAAATATTTTTTTCATTAGCAAACCGAATTCAAAAATACATCAAGAGGATCATACACCATGATCAAGTGGGATTCATCCCAGGGATGCAAGGATGGTACAACATTCGAAAATCCATCAACATCATCCACCACATCAACAAAAAGAAGAACAAAAACCACATGATCATCTCCATAGATGCTGAAAAAGCATTTGACAAAATTCAGCATCCATTCCTGATTAAAACTCTCAACAAAATGGGTATAGAGGGCAAGTACCTCAACATCATAAAGGCTATATATGACAGACCTACAGCTAACATCATACTTAATGGCGAGACGCTGAAAGCTTTTCATCTAAGATCGGGAACAAGACAAGGATGCCCACTCTCTCCACTGTTATTCAACATAGTACTGGAGGTCCTAGCCACAGCAATCAGACAAAACAAGACATACAAGGCATCCAGATTGGTAAAGAAGAAGTCAAATTGTCACTATTTGCAGATGACATGATACTGTACATAAAAAACCCTAAGATTCCATTCCAAAACTACTAGAACTAATATCTGAATTCAGCAAAGTTGCAGGATACAAAATTAACACACAGAAATCTGTTGCTTTCCTGTACACTAATGATGAACTAACAGAAAGAGAAATCAGAAAAACAATTCCATTCACAATTGCATCAAAAGAATAAAATACCTAGGAATAAACCTAACGAAGGAAGTGAAAGACCTGTACTCTGAAAACTACAAGACACTCCTAAGAGAAATTAAAGAGGACACTATCAAATGGAAATGCATCCCATGCTCTTGGCTAGGAAGAATCAATATTGTCAAAATGGCTATACTACCTAAAGCAATCTACAGATTCAATGCAATCCCTATCAAACAACCAACAGCTTTCTTCAATGAACTGGAACAAATAATTCTAAAATTCATATGGAACCACAAAGACCCCGAATAGCCAAAGCAATCCTGAGAAGGAGGAATAAAACAGGGGGAATTACACTCCCTGACTTCAAGCTCTACTACAAAGCCACAGTAATCAAGACAATTTGGTATTGGCACAAAAACAGACCACAGACCAGTGGAACAGAATAGAAAATCCAAACATTAACCCAAACATATACAGTCAATTAATATATGATAAAAGAGCCTTGGATATACAATGGGGAGATGACAGCCTCTTCAGCAGCTGGTGTTGGAAAAACTTGACAGCTACATGTAAGAGAGAATGAAACTGGACTACTGTCTAGCCCCATACACAAAGGTAAACTCAAGGTGGATCAAAGACTTGAATGTAAGTCATGAAACCATAAAACTCTTAGAAAAAAACATAGGCAAAAATCTCTTGGACATAAACATGAGCGACTTCTTCATGAACATATCTCCCGGGCAAGGGAAACAAAAGCAAAAATGAACAAGTGGGACTATATGAAGCTGAAAAGCTTCTGTACAGCAAAGGACACCATCAGTAGAACAAAAAGACATCCTACAGTATGGGAGAATATATTCATAAAACGTATCTGATAAAGGGTTGACATCCAAAATATATAAAGAACTCATGCACCTTAACAAACAGAAAGCAAATAATCCAATTAAGAAATGGGCAGAGGACATGAATAGACACTTCTCCAAAGAACAAATTCAGATGGCCAACAGGCACATGAAAGATGCTCCACATCGCTAATCATCAGAGAAATGCAGATTAAAACCACAATGAGATATCACCTCACACCAGTGAGGATGGCCAACATCCAAAACACAAACAACAACAAATGTTGGCGAGGATGTGGAGAAAAGGGAACCCTCTACACTGCTGGTGGGACTGCAAATTAGTTCAACCATTGTGGAAAGCAGTATGGAGGTTCCTCAAAAAACTCAAAATAGAAATACCATTTAACCCAAGAATTCCACTCCTAGGAATTTACCCTAAGAATGCAGCAGCCCAATTTGAAAAAGACATATGCACCCCTATGTTTATCACAGCACTATTTACAATAGCCAAGAAATGGAAGCAACCTAAGTGTCCATCAGTAGATGAATGGATAAAGAAGAGGTGGTACATATACACAATGAGATATTATTCAGCCATAAGAAGAAAACGAATCCTACCATTTGCAACAACATGGATGGAGCTAGAGGGTATTATGCTCAGTGAAATAAGCCAAGCCGGAAAAGACAAGTATCAAATGATTTCACTCATATGTGGAGTATAAAACAAAGAAAAAAACTGAAGGAACAAAACAGCAGCAGACTCACAGAACCCAAGAACGGACTAATAGTTACCAAAGGGAAGGGACTGGGGAAAATGGGCGGGAAGGGAGGGATAAGAGGGAAAAAGGGGCATTACGATTAGCAGATGTAATGTTGGGGGGGCACGGGGAGGGCTGTACAACTCAGAGAAGACAAGTAGTGATTCTATAGCATCTCACTACGCTGATGGACAGTGACTGTAATGGGTTTGGTGGAGGGGACCTGATGAAGGGGTAGTTTAATAATCGTAATATT
>JAVSCE010020587.1:0-24366 GCA_032199065.1 Smutsia gigantea
AAACCCTTCTCATCACCACGCACACCAGCCCAGACTAAGCCTCCACTCACTGGGTTGATGGAAAAAAGAGAACTAGGTACATTTCAAACTCTCTATTCATAGGGTAGAAGAATACTTCAAAAATAATTAAAATTCCAGTTTATTCTTCAGTTGGCCAATTCAAGAATACGATCATTCATTTGGAAGAGTTTTTATCCCCTTCATAACAACATTGGTAGGTACTCATGTTTCACGCTCCTGCCTTTGAAATACTCCTGAGTCTTTGTTGTTCAGTAAAGCAAAGGTCACATGGCTAATATCATCCTGATCTCCCCCTGTCCTCCTGACCACATTTGCACAGCCAAGGAGTCACAGAGTTTAACGGTAATCTGCAGATCATCTCATTTAAAAAGTCCTCTACACCCATTCCCCCCATTTTAGAAAACCAGAAACTGAGGCAAAAAGAAAGTTAGAAGTGGAGGTGACATTTATTATCATTTAGGGCCCCCGACTGCTAAGCTGCTGCTCTTTTCGCCATTCTATTCAAATGACTCTGGGGTGACGTGTGCTCTGATCAAGGCAGAGCTTGTATGCTCAGCACAGGGCTTTATACTTAACAGTCACTCCCAACAGCACAAGGTCCCTGGATAAGCAAGGCCTGAGGCAGTGTATTTTTTGTATTTGTTTTCTTTTCCTGACCAAAGATGGATTCTCTTCTTCCTCAAGACCTTAGAGGATTTTCTAAGATCAGAGCAGATATATTGTTTGTTAGGAGTGGTGGTGTAACAGCAGTATTCGAATTTGGAACCTTGAAACTCAAGGACACACATGACAGAGCAGCTAGAGAGACTTTAAACTCCTAGGGCATGATCAACAATCAACTCTCGAGGGTCTTCAGAGGTGAGGGGATAGCCTACATAAAATATCTGCTTTTTAGCAAACATGATGAAATTTGTTCATGCAAAGTAGTTTTCTTTCTTCACCTCAGGTAGTCACTTTTGTAAGAAAATATAATTTATCCTCACATTCAGCTATCTCACAAAATATCTCCAAATGTTTCTTTGGAACTTGTTATCTAAGCTTTGAGCAGAATATTTTGAATGTCCTTGGTGTTAATAGATGCCTTTTCTTCAAGGTGGATTTGGTTATTAGAAATAGCCAAAAGTCACTCTTACTTCATTGAAAGGAACAAGGTAGGTAAAAGTATATTTTTGTTTTAAAATATACACCAATTTTCTGAGTTGTTTTGAAGGTGTTCCAAAAATGACTATTTCAAAAGCAGTCCAGGCAATGGCAATGTCATTAGAATGAGTATGTCATCTTCCAGGTGGTTAGAGCACAGCCAACATTCTTTCTTTCAAATAAGGTTTGGTGTTGTGGTTCAAAGACCAACTGAATGAAATGCATGTTGTCATTTAAGTGGATGTAAATGATAATGAACTAAAAGCAAGTTGAGGCTACCCTCATTGGGAAAAATAAGACCTTGAGCTGTGACCTAATAGTTCTCAAATCCTAAAGGAAATCAATGAAGGTTGAGTGAAATAAATTATCCATATGGGGGAAGTGCTAACAAAATTGTCTAGAGACCACCATCATCTGAGAATAAGAAAGGAGAACACAAAGGATTTGAGGCAGCATATTTTCTTGCAAAGGTTAATAAACACAACCTCCCAGATTCAGTCAGATTATCAGCTCAAGTGTTATACACTTCATCCATCATTACCCACAATGAAGCCCTCTATGATGTGTGGTACGTAGTCATGACCAGATCTCTGTGGGGTGGGGGGCATACGTGATCAATATACACACATGTATATATATATATACATATGTTTATTATGAATTTTACTGATATAAAAGACATATCCCACAACTTAGAAATAACAATAACATAGGCATTATGCTTTACCGCAAGTATATAGTCAACCGATTCTTGCAGAATGCTCTTGCTGATATTCGCCATACTTTGGTATCCAGAGGCAACCGATGATTACAATTGAATGTGTATAGTTCAGATTCATTAATGTCACTGCATATAAAATCAGGAAGTGGTGAGCAGTAGTGCACCATTACATAGTATTTCCACCATACAGATATAACAGGTGTAAATAACCACAAGAGCATATATAAGGGCAAAATGTAGGAAAATGAGGAAGTGATGAGTTTTGAGTATGTATATATTAGTTTCTAATATGAATGATTTAAGTTCATATAACTTAATCTTTAATGGCTCTGTTTAACAACCCGTTTGCAAAATTCCTGTGGATTTAATAATTGGTCCTCACAGCCAGCATAAGCCAGCTCCAGCATATTACTGCCTCTGCCTCACCCCATCATCCTCTGTTCTCTGACCCTGCTTTATTTTTCTAAATGGCTTTCAGCATCACCCAGCATTTTATATATGTGTTTGTTTATTGCTTGCCTCTCCCATCAAAATATAAGCTCCATGAGAGCAGGAATTTTGGGGGTCTTGATCATTACTGCCATGGCATCTGGCACATGACAGACAGGGGTGTGAGCAGCCCAGGCTGTCTGAGGGGGCATGGGTAGCTGAGTCCAAGTAATTCATGCCAGTGTCATTGAGTGCTGGGTCTGGGTCTGCAGACTGCTGTGGAGATTAGAGGGAAGGAGTTCATTATTAGTAACACCTTTGGGGGAAAGGGAAGAAGCTGAGCTAAGACATAGTCTGAAACAAGGCTTCCGCTTATCCCACAGGTAGACCCCAGAGTTGCCCTGAGTTGGGAAAAAGAGTGAGCCTTTATACCCTCCCATCAGTCATTAGATATGGGCTGCTGTTAAAGGGGTGTGACTGTGGATGAGGCAATGCTCTTATTAGTAGGAGGTGGACAGCTAAAGAGCGTCTGCTTGTAGCATTCCCAGTGGCTTGGGAACGTGTCCAGTGCAGGGTTAGATTCAGGACAAGGTGTCAGAACCAGCAGGAAATTGGAGTGCAAAGAGAAAACAAAGAGGTAGCCAGCCACAGGAATCATGGGAAGGGAGCATGGCTGGTGTGGACTGAGAGAAGGACTACAGCTTGGAAAGCATTCAGGTTCCCAGGGCTTGCTGCAGGATCTTTGTGTTCTGGTGCTAGGAAGCAATGGTAGAATCGGGGTAGGAATACACTGCTAGACTAATTTACCTGGTATGCTCTGTTGTAACCCCATAGATGCCCCAGCCAGCTCCACTCTATCCAGGATTCTTACCAAGCACATGTCATCCAAAAATATTGACTGAATATATATCATGTGTCAGGCCCTGTACTACATTCTACAAATGTAGTGGTGGATGAAGTAGACATAGCCCTAGTTCTAACAGAGCTCACAGCTATGTAGTGGTTCTTAACCCTGACTGCACATGAGTATCACCTAAAGGACTACTTTCAAATATCAATGCAGGTCTCATGGCCAGAGATTCTGACATAACTGACATCAAATACAGCCCTGGTGCCAGCATTTCCTAACTGATGTTAATGAAAAGAAAGTAAACAGGGCACACCGGATGCTCCCAAATTTGAACTGAAAAAATGCACACCTGGACACAAAGAAACAAAATCAAAGAAATAAACATCTAAACAATGACCTCATCCAAAAATATGATTTCATCTGGTCCTCTGTAGCCCAGTCTGAATCAACATTCATTTACTATCAGTATTAAATCACTGATACCACATCTCTGGAATACAGGGTAAATATTGTGCTGATTGTTTGGGATTACACTGTATGTATCCCCTGTGCTGTGTTCGATGGTACAACTAGAGGTGCCCTGCACACATCAGCAGACGTCAGGGCAACCCAAATGTGATCCAAGCTGCTCTCGCTGAAAACTGGCAGCTCCTTGGGCTTTTGGTTCCTGATATTGTTGACAGTGAATCAGCCTTGCTCTCTGAATTCTGTATCTAGTGCCCATGGTATATAATTGGTGTTTCAATTATCCTTTAAATGTTTGCACATCAAGTTCAATAAAGATCAGACAAATGAATTTTGAGACAAGTGGTTGTTTCATCAGTGATTTCCACACAGATACCGTATTTGCAGGTTAACAATTCAAGAAGAGAGCCTTCAAAAAGTTAATTGGTGTAAACACTTTTTTTAGCTACAGAAATCAGCCCAGTGCGCAAGTGACTAGCTCCTTTGATCTTAATGGACTAAGATGTTTTTCATGCATCAATAGCAATTGGTTGGGTCCTAACCCTCAGTTACAAGGGCACAGACGTCATCTCCTAGATAATTTTTCATATTGGCTAAATTGTAATTACTCTTTACACAATTAGCCATCAGCTCATTAAAACAACATTATTGCCTGAAATGGCTTTTAAAATCATGCAAATAATAAAATTTGAATGGAAATGTTTTGTAGTGGAGAAGCCAGCTTATATCACCATCAGAAGATGAAAGGGAAGTGGAGGACACCTGATGTGAGATTGGCTGTTACTATTACCTCATTTAGTGTTGTGCCTAGAGGGTAATAACATTGCTTATGATCAAAAGAAATGTGTTGGAGATAGAAAGGAGGAGAAAGGGAACATAAATTGCCTACCTGTCCACAGCACTTCCTCAGGACTAAAATAATTTTATATGCTGTGAAGATGAGATGAGCACATGTCCAAACCTCTACACATGTTGAGGAAGGTACAGCTGGGTTTTCATTTAATTCTGAGTTCTCCTGTCTATTGGCCTTAATGGTTTTTGTTTAGTTTTCAACTCAGGTTCAGTATGGAGAAAGGAATGTTTAATGATTCACCTCAAAATGAGATGAAAGGATTCATAAAACTGGAGATGTCCAAACAAAGGCGGATTCCCTGGATATCCCTCAAAGTGGAATTGCTTGTATTTTTGAAAAGCATCCAGCTCTATCTTCCAAGCATCCAGTTATTAAGGAGAGAAAAGAAGCCATACAGTGTGTTTTAGTCTCTCCCAGGAGTCATTTCTCCAAAATTAAGATTCACTCTTCTTCCAAGATATAGAAACATCCATGCTTTAGAAGACTTTCTAGGATTCTTCTGAGATTTTATTCAGTGACTAGCATTTTTTTTCCCAAGGGAATTTGCCTGGTGGCTAATGCTGACTTTTTCCAAGGCCAGGGACATTATATCCTTAATCTTTTATGTCATGTCACCTTTTCTACTCCATCCTTCTGAAGCAAGAGTTGGATAGGATCTTGAATTAGGAAGCAACCTTATGAATCATCAAGGACAGTATCCTTATTTTATAATACCACTGTTAGCTCAAAGTGGTTAGTCGGGACTTCTGAGGCCCAGTACTCTTTGGGCCAGCAGTGATTGAAAGCTCGGGCAGTGGAGTCCTACACACTGGCTAAGATACCAGCACCCACACCTGTGGGCTGTGGGACCCTGGGTATGCAGTAACCTCCCTGAGTCTCAACTCTCACATCTGTTAGAACAGGAATAAGAGTAGTACTCCCTTCTTGGAAATGTGAAAAAGATCAAGTAAGATAATTTGTGAAAATCACTTAGCCCAGTATCTAACACAGTGAGCACCTGGTACATGGTGCTGTTAGAATTAGAGACAAAATCCAGACTAGAACCAGATATCCTCCCTTTCAGCACGGTTCATTCCTGTTTGTCATACTCAAAAACTATTTCAGTCGTTAGAGCTCTACCATCAAAATTCTTGAACTTCTTACTCTAGAAGGAAACATGTTTCCTTTTCTCTGTGAGTGACTGGTTACCAACTCCCATGAAGAAGCGAGTTAAGAAATTGTTTCTTCAAGGTGGTTCTTCCAAACTGTGTCAGCAGAAGCAAAATGAAGTGTGGGGTCACTTCCCTGGAGGAGACCAAACTGCTCATGTTCTTTCTAGCTGAACTGCAGTAATGTATGTTGCTGTAACTCCCTCCCTTGAATTTCTTACTTATTTTCTTCCTAACTACACAGTTATTAGTCAAGAGATACTCTGCCTCCAAGAGCACCTATTCCATAAATTAATTATTCTCTCTGAAAAGGCAGCTGACACTCAGGGTGCAGAAAGGTACCACAATATAAAGTGGGAAGGTGATCCTGCCTCCTTCTGGAAAATGACACTGCCATTCCACAAGGTTATTCTTGGGAGTGTTCATGTAGAAATTGCAACAACGTCTTCGTAATAAAGAAGGCGACACAAAACACTAAACCCACCACTAGCCTGGATTATGTTGTCAGAAAGAAGAGCTCCTGAAGTGTGTCAAGCATGAAAAGCAGTTAAGGTGGAACAGTTTCAATTTTCAACCCTTGTTCACACAAAATGAGCTTTCCTCATTTGCTCGGCATCGTTGTGAAACTGGCCCCTCTGACTCACTGATCAGTGAGCTGGTGAGAAGGCAGTGCACAGAGCCTCCGCTTTCTCGATAGTCACAGAGGCTTTCTAGGAAGCTCCGTGGCTCTGTAACTGTGGAAGAACATCAAGGGAGCCTGCTCACAACCACTGTCAACACTCAGATATAAAGACAGAAATGTTCTGAGAAATCTGTACACCCAACTCTGTCAATTTGGAAGGAAAAAAATAACACAAAACTCAAGCTGAACTGAGACCCTCATATCTGGGAACCTACCTGATTCCCCACTGAATGAGCTTTAAAATTGTACTGTTAGAGGGTGAATCAGAACTTAAAAAAAAACCATTAGAAGTCACATTAGTCCATGTGCTCTCTTCCACCCTGGACTTCTCTCCTGCCTGCTCCCTCTTCTTGTTGGCTATCCCATTCTGCTGACTTGCCTGTTCCACGTTTTTCAGATCTGCCCATGCCCCTCACTTCCCCACCACCACCACCACAGGCAAAATTCTTCGCTGTTCTCATCTCAATTATTGCAATAGTCTCTTAGTTGGTCTTCTTTGCAAACAATTTCACTGTGACTCAAACCATCTTGTATTGTGCTACAGCATTAATCTTCCCAAAGTTATCATTTTCCTCACATCACTTACCTGATTACAAAGATACAATAGTTCTTATCATGTATGTATTCTTATCCCTCCATCTGTGAGTACTCAGAGCTCCATTTCCATTGCACGTACATCTTACCATGTCAGGAATTTGCCTCCTTCCTTCTTACCTCCCACGTTATTTATGATGCTGTTTTCTGATGCAAAATTACGTTTCCTCTTCTTCTATTCAAATATTACTCTTTCTTCACTTCTAAGATTCCTTCACTGGGAAAGTAACTCAGACACTTCTGTCTTTGTCCTCAGCTGCTTCCAGGAGTTTATTCTTCTCTAAAAGCTCTTCACTTCTTTATCAACCTGCCCCTTGGTGACTCCATCCCCATCTTGCCCTCTAGAATTCACAGGTTCCCCTTTTCTCCCACAGCTTTGTTCCTCAGCACAACCAATCTTCTGGAGTAGCATGAAACATATGCCAGAGTGGAATACTAGAAAAAACACAGCACACAGATTCCAGACAGACTTCTGTTTTCAGCAATATTTTTAGGTATATAGAATACCTAGAAATTCTAAGTAACATGTAAAAACCTTTTATCAAATGCATGGCTAAACTGGCTGGGAAGTAAGAGACGTCCTTTGAAGTCAGAATAAAAAAAAGAAATCTCTAATCCTGAAATGGGCTATCAGAATTTGTCATCCAGAAGTGAAAAAATCAGCATTTTTTCCTCTTCCATTCTTAATGGCCTAGAACCTAGCTTCAGCAGACCATGAGGGGACCACCTGAGGCCTGGGCATCGTGAGAGTTCAATCAGGGACATCTATACTGAGCCAGAGCCATGGAAGCCTCTGTGTAAACTAGGAAACAAAACTGCCTCACAGAGAGAGAGGTAGAGATAGTCATCTGTTTGGCTTTGACTCTGGGAAAAGGGGAAAAGAATACAATGATTGCCCTGAAATCTTAACCACAGCTCGGCCCTCACACAAATTTGGGGCTAGAATTCACACTGACTGTGAGACTCAAAAAAACCACACACTAAAATTTTACTTTCAAACAGGAGGCGGCAAACTATGCATGGTCAAATCCAGTCTACATCTGCTTTTCTACAGTCCATGAGCTAACATGGTGTTTACATGCTTCAATGGTTGAAGGAAAATCAAAAGAAGAAAATATTTCATGACACATGTAAATTATATGAGATTCAACATCCAGAAAAGTTTCATTGGCACCTTGTGTGCTCATTTGTTTTCATATTGCCTCTGGATCCTTCCACACCACAGCAGCAGAGTAATTTTGGTAAAGATTATATAGTCCACAAAGCCTCAAATATTTGCTCTCTGGCCCTTTACAGAAAAAACTTGTTGACCTCTGATTTAAAGTGATCCCTAATTGGCAGAAACAAACACTAATGCTCTCTGGTAAGCAAACTTGAAACATAAACCTCAAGGAATTCCATAGATAAAGTTCAAAGAAATGTAAGTCACAATAAAGTTGGAAGGAAGGAAGGAAAGGCACTAACACTTAAGAAATAAGAGAGCATAAGCAGCAACAGAAATAACTAATTAGAGGACCAGACCTATAAAGAATGGAAGTACCCAAATTATCGGACACAGAGTATAAAATACTATTTATCACATTTACCCACGTCTATCTGGGAGTCTCTACCCAGTTTCATTATATCTATGAATATATTTGTTTGTTCATTCATCTATTTTTTACTTCTTGTCTATTTCCTTTAAGAGAGTGATTGGTGGTAATTTGTTTTGTGTTGTCTTCCCAACATGCATTATGAATGTTTTCCCTTTTACAGAGCATGATACTTAGGGATTAATTTTAAACTTGATTTAGAATAGACCCTGGGGCTCTTTAGCTCCTAGGTACAATCCCAACCTAGGCACAGTCCCAACCCTGGCATTTCATGATCTCAGAATTTAACTCCTGTAATGGAACAGAGTAATTCTAGTCTACTGTTGTACTTACCCCTAAGAAGTATTCACATGGGCAGTGATTCCTAACCAGGACAAGTGCACAACTTGTGCTCAACAAGTACTCATGAAATTGGGAAATTCAACCCTTAAACTATATCCACTTGACCCTCAAATAGGTCAACTATAGCCAAACCATGCAAGTTGATGCTGTGGATCTTGCTCTTCCCCCAAATCACTGAAGACTCAACTCAAATGTCACCTCCTAAGAGAGGACTTCCTAAGTACTCTTTTTAAAGAACCTCCTACATACACACATTGTCTTCCACATTACTCCATTTAATATCATTCAAGGCACTTCACATTACCCATATTTATTCATACACTAATTGTCTATCTCTCCCCAGAAAGTATAGGTTGCTTAATAAAGGAATGCTGTGTTTGTCACACATTCACATTACTGCTATCCTTAGGACCCAGAAGTGTATGTGGCCCACAAGTACTCTTAACATTTGACCATTAGTTAATGGTATCTTGCCTGAAAAGATGAAAGGGTACAGATCCATCTTTTGAGAAAAGTTAGAAGTTATGGATTTTTTCTCTTTGTAAAAGCCAGTGACCTCTGGTTTTACTTTCATCTCTGCCTAAGAATTCAAGATGTTGTGGCACACCAGACTCCAGATTTCATTTGTTTTCAACACTGAAAACCCAGAGAGAAGGTTTTTAAATTTTCAGGGTCAATTGCTCTTAAATAAGGAACTCAGTTCTTTCAGTATGCACTCTCTCCAGTTGGGTGATCATATAAACAATATCTGGCCCTTCCCAGGATATCCCCAGTGAAATTTACAAATGTCAATAAACAAATCACCCTGCCTCTCCCAAGGTCAATATGATGAGCTCCTTTGCTTGATGAGGTCAGCATTCTCCAGAGCGTATCCCTGGAGTTTCTATCCTTATTGGAATTTAGCTGGCCTAAATCTTGGTGTTTATTTCTCTGCCTAGTAGAATAGAGATGAGTATCTATTTATCGGGTAATCACAGTTTTACTTTTTCTGGTTACTATTGTGTAACAATCCATCCCCAAGTGCGTGGCTTCAAACAACCACCATTTTATTGCATGTGTGGATTACTAAGTATGAAGTAGTCAGCATAGCAGGAACACCTTGTCTCTGCTCCAGGATGTCTCGTACCTCACCCGAGAGCCTCAAAGATTGGGATGACTTGATGGCTGGGGCTGGAGTCATCTGGTGGTTCCACACATCTGGTGCCTAGACTGCCAACCATAGCACTGACACATTGTAATACCAGGGGGAAAATATGTTCCCAGCCTGGGGCAAATAACCTTTGAAGCTGAAATCAGTCAAAGGGAGAAATATAGTGGAAGTAGACTGTTTATTGCTTATAAGCACTCATCTACTTCTGCTCATCCATGTCTCTCATGACCTAGTTGCATAAAGACCCCAAAAATACCTCTCTGGTCCAGGTGTGTGCTCATTCTCCACCCACTTTGTAATCATCTATTGATATGGAGATGGACGACTTTTCTCCACCTCCTGGAAACATCTGTTGGTATGGAGATTCACTAAGGCCAGGTGAGAGATTCTGGAAATACTGCAATTTCACCCACACAGGTGATCTGCCCTATGACTTGACCTCCCCGCAGCATGGTGGTCTCCGGGTAGTCAGACCTTACAGAGTGGCTCAGGGCTGCAAATTAGACTGTTACAGTGACCAAGGCAGATCTGCCGCATCCTTTCTGAGCCCAGTGCAGAAGTCACACAGCATCATCACCATAGCCCAGTGGTCAGAGCAGTCATGAGTCCCTCCACACTCAAGAGAGGGGACACGAGACCTCGGCTCTCAGTGAGAGGAATTTCAAAGAATTTGCGGCTAATTTTAAAAACTGCTACACTTTCTTTTCCCCTAAATTTTACTCCTCTCTCAACATAGTGTAGTGTATCTAGCAATAATGTTAAAAAACAAATTTCTATCCCTTACAACCCAAGTAAGTTTGGGTAACTCATCTTTTGTTACTTCAACTGCATAATAAAGGGGTTGGGCTTGATTATCTTTACATTCCTTCCTTCCATCTTTTAAGTTCTATGCTTCTATTGTAGTGTGTTCAATGGTTTTTCCAAAAATTCATGTCCACCTGGAACCTTAGAATGTGACCAAACAGTGCCTTTGTAGATGTAGTTGGTTAATGATCTCACAATTAAATCATCTACATCTAGAATGGGCCCTAAGTACAATGACACATGCCCTTATAAGAAGAGATGACACAGAAGGACACAAAGAAGCCCAAGTGAAGATGCAGACAGAAATTGAAGTTGTGCTAAAGCAAGCCAAGAAACCACCAGAGCCCCTGGAAACTGAAAGAGGCAAGGAAGGATTCTCCCCTAGAGCCTTCCAGAACTGACATCAAAGTTCTAGCCTCCAGAGCTGAGAATAAATTTGCATTGTTTTAAGCACCAAGTTAGTGGTAAGTTATTGTAACAGCCTTAGGAGATGAATAAACTACATTCTTTTATTTCTTCCTTTCCCAAGTTAAGCCTCAGATACCAAAGGTAAAAACCCCTTCCAACTCCTTCCTCCTGACCTTCCACAGCAGTGTGCTACTTCATGAGCTCAGCAACATGAAATTAAAGAAGAGACACTGTGGGAGCACGCTGGTCATCACAAGCCTCTCTACACCCAAGTAATTGTAATTGGTTTGTTCTTATCATTTACCGCGGGTCTAAGCAAAGCAGCCTGGCTGAGACCGATGAGGAAGTTGTAGCATGTGGAAGATACAGCCATGCCCCAATGCAGGCTCTAGGGGAAGACTGAAGTGAGGACAGAAAAATGTATCCCCACAAGAGCCTACTCCCTGAGGAGAGAAACTCAGCATGGCCCCACTGCAAGGCCACAGAGCAATTGTCTGTGGTCTCAGGACATGGAAAAAGGAAAGAGCAAGACTATATGAAACAATGAAAAAGGGTTTGTTTTGTTTTGTTTTTTGTCTTAGAAGCTGGAAAAACAAGAAATAAAAAGAAATAAATTTAATCAGGCCATACATAGTCAACAAATTAATCTTAAAACTGTAAATGATTCAACAGTTCACATTTTGACTCCTGAAGACTGCAAGCTGCCAAAGCCTGTCCACTCCTCTGTGGCTTGAAGGATGTTTTCATTCCTTTCTCTGGACTCCAGTGAAACTCTCTTCCCATGCCCTTCACTGCTGAGTCCTGAAACTAAAGCTTTCTCACAGGAGAGCTAGAGCTCTCCTTCCCTCTCCCACATCTCATTTACATTTCTAATTCCCCAAAGATTAAAAAAAAAAAAGATGCCTCAAGACAAGCTGAATTAAGAAAGTCAAAGTGAATAGTAATAGAGGGTTCAGTTACAGACCATGCATTCTCCCTATCTGGGTAACAAACACCCTCATGTCATTTGAATTCCTGCCCTCATTTTAGTTTGAAAGTGATTAGAAGGCCTTAATATATTTTGAAAGAAAGCATCTTCCCCACTGTATTCTACATAGATCACATGCTAAGCTAGCCTGAAAGGAGAAATTATATTTCAAAGAAAGATAAGGAAGTGGCTCCTCAAATGCTATCAAAGGTGATGCTAAGGTGCAAAAGGTACAGCTAATGAGATGTTTACCATATAGAGCCGTGCACCATTCAGACGGTACTGTTTTTTCATTTGTGCAAATCATTTTTGGGTAGATTGTGGAGAAAAGGAACATACATAATAAGGACATTAATTTTTACTTTACAAGGCAGAAGATCACAAGGGGAACAGCAACTGAGCTGAGCTGTTTATTGTGGGGCTTCAAATGAAGAGAGCAAAACGGGCCTCCCAGCACAGCAAGTGGGTCAGTGAATACTGAGCACTGCTCAGCGCTCTTCTGCAAGCTGCAGAAATTAAGTCTTTTTGTTCTTGTACTGTGGCCTGGTTGACTTTGCACCAGGTCAAAGCAATGATCCATATAATTGCAAGCCCTCCCCTATTACCAGAGGCTGTCACTTCAGAGAGGGACATCTGGGCTTGGAGCCAGGTTTTGGTTTCACCTGAGTTTCAGGATACTCCATACTGATAAAAGGAAATATATTATGGTGCATAAAAGAGGGAGAGAGGGAGCAGAGAGAATAGGAGGGAGAGGAGGAGAAAGAGGAGGGGAGAGAAAAGGATAGGGAGAAACAGAGAATGAAAACTGGGAGAGGAGATTGGTCCAGAAGGTGGTCTGAGAGATGGTGGAATTGTTTTAAACAACAGCATGTCTGTATTTGTCTGTTTGGGGAAAGCACCATGAGGAAGTACAGCAGATCTCCTTCTAGACAAGAGTCTACATATTCCCTACATGTTCTCCAAAACTGGTGCTCCAGCTCCCCCAGCTCGGGAATCAGCTCCAGCTCTTACAAGTAAATCTTCATGAGAAATCATGGCATGCTGGCTCTGGAGCTGACCCTGGTGATGTCAAGTGGGTAGGAGTGTCAATAGCCTGCCTGACCTGGGTTCTTCAGAAATTTGTGAAATAAAGGAGAAGGGTCCAGCATGGAGCAAGCCTGGCCACCCAGCAGTGTTCAGCACATATTCACTGGATGAGCTGAATTTAAATAAAAGAAAATATATCCTGTGTGCAAGAAGAACACATTATTTAATTTTAAAAGTTATTAAAGTAAGGCCTGATCTTGAACTCTTACTCAACAGTGTGAGAGGTTTTTAATTCCCCCCAAATTAATCTTAAAGCTGAATCTCCTAACCAACCCCATTTTTCTCCTGTATCCACATGGAAAACCTCTCCTAGACCACTGCGGATCTTTTGAGGCTCCATGGTTTTTAGTGGTTTTCAGAGATCACAACTTGAAGAAAGAAACTGTGATTCAGACAAAACATGAAATAAACACACACATGAAAAACAGCAAAAGGATAAAATGGCATGAAAAGAATAGTTCTCTCTTGGTATGCTCTGCTATGCTATGCCTATTCTTTTGGGTAATTATTACCCTTATTCTTAAGATTTGCACTCAAAGAATAACTGTCATCTTAAATCAAGCACCATTCATTATTTAAGTTGCAAAGTAAGTGCACAGGAAACACTGCATCATGGGAAAGCATGTCAAATTTGGTGGAGGCAAGGGATGTGAAAAAATGACATGGTGGGACAACTCCACTAAGTCTAAGTCATCCTGTGGAACTCATTTCTGCAGGGAAGTTGTTTTAAACCATAAAAATCTCTCATAGAAAAAAATGGCCTATCATTCCCAGAAACTCAGGACTTCTCATAGGCTGCTGCCGTCTTTTTACTTTGAGAAACACTGATCCATCTTCCCCTTAATTCAGTTTTTGTCCCAGGCTGTTAGTACACAGTTATGACAGAAATAATCAGGTGGTCAACCCTGGTTAGTCTATAGTAATAAGAAAGAAGCAATAATCCAGTTGCCCTTCTCAGTGGCAGGTGAACAACTAAAGCAATGGCAGGCTGCACTTCGCTGCAGTCTACCTTTTTACCCAAGCGAGAAGACCTGGTGTACCTCACAAATGCTTGAGTAAACCAGATCTCCCCTCCACATCCCCCTTTGAATCTGCATGAATCTCCAAGGTGACTGGGTACTTCCTTTGCACCCCTCAAATAGATACAACTTTCTCTTTAATGGCTCCTCTTGGTTCTCAAAGTATACTCACATATGTTCGTTTACTTGGTCTTCTAACCATTTTTCTCTCTCTAGGTGAGGGAAGTCCCACTAATAAGCAGTTTGCTCAAGGTTGCATGAGTAATAAAGAGGGTATGGGTTAAGAATCCAGGTTTCTTCACATTACAGAAGAATTAGACCCATGTAGCTGCTCTGAAAACAATATTTTGGCCTGGACAATAGGCCCCCAGAATAACTCCTCATCTAGAAGAGATAAGTAGGAAATGTAACTCAGGGTCAATCTTCTGGCCTAAGTAATAAGCCCAAATCAAGAACTGGGGGAGGGGGTGGGAATTATTAACAGTAGAATATTTGTTTATAAAAAAAACAAAGAAAACTTGGTGTCCTTGTTTTTAAATTGCTGGAGGGAGTGAAGGAAGGAGTTATGAAACACCTCCTAGTCTCACCAATGAAGTAAATCAGTGCACATTTTAGTGGCTGAAATTGCCTCAAAGCTACAACAATATACTACTGTTTTGTAAGTTATACCCACCATAATTAAAGACATGAAAATTGGGGTTATGCTGGGTAAGTGGGGAACAAAGCACTTATAACTTTTTATATACACATTCCCATAGTGTATGAAAATCAGATAATTATCAGCTCTTTGTAAGAAAGAGCCTACCCCAAATTGGCCCTTCCTCCCACTTTCCT
Source organism: Smutsia gigantea (assembly GCA_032199065.1). Lineage (NCBI taxonomy): Eukaryota > Metazoa > Chordata > Mammalia > Pholidota > Manidae > Smutsia > Smutsia gigantea. Next base: position 15,106 of record JAVSCE010020587.1, read on the forward strand.
AAGCAAACTCCTCACCATTACTTAGCATTCTCCCTGCCCCTCTGAAACCATTTCATTTTATGCTGCTTCAGCTGTGGCAAACTGAAATATGTCTTTTCATCAGTACTTCAGTCAGTACACTTATTACAATATTTATCAAGGATATATATATATACCATGTTAGGCACCAAAAATACAATAGTGATTAAAGCAAATCCTTCCTATGAATATGGAAGAAAATATACCTGTTTTACATAAAATCGCTACTATTACTGAAAGTTGTGTGGATTTTGTGGGGGAAGTTTTACTTTTGTTTGTTTTGAATCCATCTGGGAATAGCCATGCTCCAGGATCAAAGAGTAGTCTTGGTGGCTCTGTCCAAGGTACCCCCGTAAACACTTTCCTGACCCCCACCCCGCAGGATGCAAAACTTGGCAAGACTAAACATGTAGGAATGCTAATTATAAGTACATAAACAACACAGATGATGTGGAAGATGATCTTAAGCTGTAATAAAGTAGGTATTTACTTCAGTTGGCAACTTCAGCCTTCCTGGCAATGCACCACCAGATTGCATTTTAAAGTTTTCATTCTGTCAATAGAATTTTTTTTCTCTGGATGGTAAATAAATACATTGATCTGTTATCAATAATAACCCTAGGGATTATTAAAACATTTTCTTCTAAGTTACATTACATTTGAAGTTTATTGCTGGTAATTTGGTGCAGCATGTTTACCAGAAAAAAGGAAGATGGGATTAGGTCAGACTCACAAAAACACCCATATTTCAAACAACAAGAATTCTCTGGAATTTCTTATTATATTAACTCACTCAATAGCCTGGTTCAGGAGCTATCTCCTTTATTCCCCCACTTTTACTCATTTAAATTTTGTCTGTTTCTAAAAAGAATGCTATCTGATTTAAATACATATACTTAAAATGAAGGTTAAAGAAATGATTTAGGGGGGAAAGAATAATTTTATCCATACTTAGGATGAGATCATTACTGCAATAAAACCTTTATTTTATCTCCCAGCTTCACGATAGTCAAGGCCAACATTAAATGTAATATTATATACTAATTTTAGAAGGACGCACAGTTTTTTACCTGAGGACATATTTTCATGGCACTAAATTCATAGACAGTGGTGTTTGATTCTACACATTATATAAGAAGTAGAAGCAATGGAGTATGCACAATGAAAACTAAAATTTTGGAAGTGATCATGAAATATTTTTCAAATAGTCCTTTCCTTATATCAAAATTTAATAAAAATCCAAAACATAAAGAAAAGTTTGGCATGAGGTAGGACTGTGGGAAGTGAAGGTAGTCCTACTATACAGCATTCTGGTTATCTTATTTTATACAAGGGTGGAATATGAAGAACCTAGAGAAATGAATAGATACCTCTCAGCCTGACTCTATAAAAAAATCATAATTTGGCAGATGTACTTGGAGTGAATATTTTTATAGAACCCACTTCAAGACAAAGATCCTCTAAACATGTCTAAAATGCCGATTTTCTATGCTGTTGATGGATGACAATCCTGAGATTTTCCTGTGGGTATGAGTATTTTTCCTAAGCATAACATAGGTGAGATTCCTCAATGTTTATTACAAGATTCTAACCTTGACACCTCCTGCTCATCCTGTACCACAACCAGAATGAGCTGCCCTGTTTAAAGGAGTAATTTAGCTCATCTACCACACTGAACACCATCAGAAAAAGAAAATAACTATTTTAGTTTTAACAGTGTGTATGTGTTAAGCAGTAAGCCTTTGTCAATAATCCGTCTGTTTTTTGAAAGACCAATTAGTTCAAAGTTAGAGTCAGAGAACTGGAATCTCAAAATTGGAAGGCACTCCTTCAATATTGGAATGTGAACAACTCCAGTGACAGGTGACTTGCGACTAAATGACACAGCCTGTCTGGCCTTGAAAACACTAAATGTGAGAATATTCTTCTACATAATGCTCTCCTATACAATTTGATTCTGCCTAACTTCTAGCTACAGTCCTTTTTTCTTTACTCTGATGCATGCAGGATACGCCCAATAAATAGAAAAGATCCATTTCAAACCACTGCTGTACTGAACTTTTGCTTTTGCCATGGGTAAAAAGTTTATCTTTGCCCATAATGATGTGCAGTACACCTGTATCACTTCAACACAGAATGCTCACAGCACAGTTGCATTTTGTGGTGTGAATAGTGTAATAATGGCATTTTTCTAGATTGACTTAACAGTTCTCTACTTTACCTTTTGGTAGAAACTTAAGCCATATGTTTTGTGGGCCTGCCTTTCCTACAGTGCCTAAAAGGTCAATATTATGCACTGCCTGCTTCCACCCCACTGTAGGCCATGACTGGTTGAAATATGGGCAGATATCTCAGCCAAAATCTACCAACCCACCTGAGTACTCTGGCTTACATAGAGGGATTGGTCCCATGAGATTCTCTCTCCTAATATTTCAAACTAAAATACAAAATATGTTGTTAGTCAGTGGTGAATGTTAAAGTAAGAAGATCATGAAGATTAGAGGATGTCTTAGCAATTTGAGAGGTCACTGGGAAGTTAATGAGTATAATAAAATGAATATTTAAACAAAGGAGAACAGAGAGTATGTGCAGAAAAAGACTGAGCTGGTAGTTCATCTGGCCCTGAGGAATAGAGGAAGCAATTTTGATTCCTGGTGATTCTTATTTCCACAAGGCCTAGTTAACAATGGTTCCAATCCTTGGATCCCTATGAGATTGTCTGTATCCTGCAATGCCCTTCCACCTTTACCTGATCTGATCAGACTGGGTTTCTGTTCCTCAAAAATGAGATACTTCTGACTGAAGGGAAATGAAATACAAACACGCCAATAGTACAGATGGAAAATCTAAGCTACATAACGGAATTGGGGTAACTTCAGAATACTGACAGCCATATGCAGCACTGGCAACTGGAATCCTACCATCTAAGTTCCATTTCATATGGGCTAATTTCAGTGACACAGAATGTTTTATATACTTTATGCACAGTTAAAAAGCAGAGAGCTAATTAAAACAGATTAACTATGGCTCCAGTCAGCTATGTGGCTCAGAGTACACGCATACGCACATAAAGAATGAAGTGCATTTAGTACCATAGATCATCACCAGAAACTTGACTCAGTTTCATGGTGAGTGCTGGTCCAATGTGCAACTTCTCCCGGTTCCTATAGTCCTGCTATGCAGGAGTGCAGACCAATGTTAGCCCCATTTCATGTGAATACAGCAGATCACCGAATTTATGGGAACCTACTTGGGGACTCCTCCTCACACACCTCTCATCTTTGGATGCGTGGGAAATTCAGGAGGATAGATTGCCTCTGACTGAGAAACAGTGAGGGCAAATGAGGGACAGAGCAGATCATAATTGCTATGAGGAGAAGATATGGATGACATTTGAGAGCCACTGGTTTGGAACATGATTCATAATACTTTCCAAAAGGGAGTTAGTACCTCATAGCACGCAATTTTACACCATGCAATATGCATTCATTTTCAAGCACCTTCCCTATTACATTACAGACTTTCAATGAGTCACTCTTGACTAACGTTGTATTGTTCTGGACACCAGTTATTTTGAAAAACAGTATGGAATAAAATGCTCTCTTATCACTTCATATTTCTAAGAGCTGCTGATAATCTCATTTGATTTGTAAAATTTCTTTTTTTTGTTCATAAAAGGTACCCATCACTGAAGTCCCATGGTAATCATGCATGAAAATAAAAATATTAGGAAGCAAAAGTTTACTCCACAAAAGTCCCATTTTTCCATGTCCAACAGAGGTTTTTTTTTATTGGGAATTAGAGTGGCAAGCAAAAGGGAAAGAAGAAAGACAAGGACTTAATAGTTAAAGTGGTTGCTGGCAGACATGATAAAAAAATGGCAGAAATAACATTCAGTAAAACCAAAGCAAAAAGGCAGAGTGAAATCAATCACAGAAATAATGTCTGCTCAGAATCTGAAAATTAAAATACTGCTCTGAATAGAACAGATATGATTCCCAAATGAACAATGAGTTGAAATCCAGGAAGCTTTCAAAAATAAATAAAAGGTAATCACAGTGAAGAATATAGATAAGTGCACCTTCTCATTTACATGAGCGGACAGTAGTCCCCAACTGCTTGCTTATTAAAATGGATTGCTAACCAGACTGCAAGGAGCAAAATGAAATGGATCATAAAGTTGCTCATTTTAATGCTACATTCTCTCCATGAAAATCTATTTTTAAATTAAGATATAATATGCATGATGAAATCTCAATGTCTGAGTGAGCACAGAACTGAGAAGGATTTTGCATTAAGGCCACAATCTATTGTTTGGGGCAAAGTGAGTTTTTCTTTAAGTGACTCATCATTATAATTCAAGGGCTTATTAGGGAGATCTCTGTGTAAACACCCTTCATAGACAATCCGTGACTCTGTATAAGTAGTCTTACCTTTTCCAGGCAGCTCCTCCAACATTGCTGCAGAGTGACTGATTCAACCATGAGATTACTTTCTAGGCACACAGGACATGAACCCTATACTCAATAAGCTTTCATAGCTGTGAATAAGTTATCTATTGCTGGTTAACATACTATTCTCAAAATTAAGAGTTTTAGAATAAAAACCACTTACCAGCTCATGATTCTGTAATTTGGGCTGGACTCAGTTGAGCAGTTCTTCCACTGATTTTGCCTGAATCACTTTTGGCAGCTTGACTGGTAGTGGCTGGTCCAAGATGAACTTATTTAACTAGGCCTCTGGTGCCTCAGTTCTCTTCCACATGATTTTTCCATGTTTCTTACATGGAAGCAGCAGCCTTCCAAGATGGCTAACTCCAATTCTCAAATGCATATTAAGCCTCTGCTTGCAACATGTTTATTGATGTTCTGCTGGCCAAAGTCACATGGCATGGCATGTGGCTAAACCTAGAATCAATGTGAGAGAGAAATCACACAGTTGTGAAATTCCAGAAGTCATGATTCACTCAGTGCTCTTAATGTAACAATATACTAAAAATCCCATCTGAGGATAAGCGTAGAATAAAGGACAAATTTCTTAGCTCAGCAATCACAGCTTTACATAGTGTTATCCCAAATCACCTTTCCTTTTGTTGCCCCACTGAGTCCCACAGAAATGTTACAATAGCAAAAACAATCATATGATTCAACTTAAAGGCAAATTTGCATAATTCTTTTTCTATTACCAAAATGCACTCTTAGGGCCTCCACTCTCTCTACCTAGCTCCTTCCTCCTACCAAAAATCCTAGCTATCCTTCAGGGCCCAGGTCATAGGTTACCCCTTCCATGAATAGTTCCACGATTGTCACAACAAATGGGCATTTCTCCCTTCTCTGAACTCAGTATTAAGACAGCACAATGTAGTCGAAATAACCCAGGCTTTGGAATGAGAAAGATCTAGTTTCAAATCCAGCTCTTCCAATCAATAGTTATGTGATTATGGCCACACTACTTCAGGTTTCTTGCCTATAAAATAGGTCTACTTTGTATGGTTGTTGTGGGGAAATTAAGAGAGATAATGGTAAAGCATCTGGTCGATTGTAGCATATGACAGTCCTGTGCATCTAACTGGTATTAAGAGACATACCCACCAATTTTATGACACTAAGGTTTTGCTTTTTATCCTCTTAGTTTGTGAACAAATATCTTTCATCATAGAACATGAATCCTTCATATACAGGTATTCATACCCCATTTTATTGCCCAAGCCTGTCCTTCCATCATTCCAGTGTCTAGTGCTTACTCAATGTTCATTAAAGGTAGAAAAGTGAAAAGAAGGAAGTAGAGAGGGAAGGATGATTGACATTCACTTTACTTCTTAAAGCAAATGACCCTAAATGTAGTACCTCTGTTTATGAAAAGAGAAGTTAATGGTCACTGCCTGGTAATTATTGCAACTGCTAAGAAGCTGCTAAGATATATTAAGTGTCATTGTAGGAAAATATTTTTTAAAAACCATAGTATGTTTCTGATGAGTAAAAATATCATGGATTTATAGACCTAGAACTGATGCTGAGTTGTTTAACCTAGGCTTTTTGTTCTAACAGAATTGCACACAACTCATAAAGACAAAGGTGAGGCCTTCCTTAGCACTGCAGAAAAGTGAAGATTCTGCTGAGAGAAGGCCTGGCAGACCCACACCTAGGTGTACGCACATTGCTGACATACTGTGTGAAAAATGCTGATGGTAGACACGTGCTCCCTCGCAGGCCACTGTTAAAATTACTTATTTTTTGCCCAACCACAGTGATTTGTCTACTAGCCTGGTTTGAAGCAGTGCCAGAAAATTCTTGGGGAGATAAAAGGAGACAATGAAGCTAACAAGTAGAGAAAGAGGACAATATGATTTGAGTTGCATTGGGTTCGGGGGTGGGGGGAGGGCCTTGGGTAAATGAGTTGAAAAGTTGCCAACAGAGGAAAGTTGTCAAAATCAAATTTCCTTTTCTGTGAAACATCCAAATATCCTAATCTTGCACAGAACTCTAAAAATTTCTAAGAATATCAGCTGGTCGAGAAAGATAAATACTGCATGGTATCACTAACCTGTGGAATTTTAGGAAAAAAAAAGTTGAATTCATAGAAACAGATAATGGAAAAGTGGTTGCCAGAAGCTGTGGTGGAAGAGGGGAATAAAGAGACTGGGAAAGGGTGCAAACTTTCAGATATAATATGAATACATTCTGGGGATCTGATGTGTAACTATAGTTGATAATACTGTATTACATAATTGAAATTGGCCAGGAGAGTAGTATTTAAATGTTCCCACCAAAAAGAAAAAAAAAGTAAATATGTGAGGTAATAGATGGGTCAGTTAACTCAGTGGGAAGAATCATTTCACAATGTATATGTTTATGAAACCATCACATTGTATACTTCAAATATCTTATAATTTTATTTGGCAATTATCCCTCAAAGAAGTTGGAAAGAAAAAGAAAACAAAAAAATTAAAAAATCAGTGTCTAAAATATTGCAATATTCCTTATTACAAAGGTCCTCAAGGTGAGATGAAGAAAATTAACTTTAAGAAAGCCTCTTTGAGCTTTAAAGCCCAAATAAACTCTTTGACCAGAACATTTGAGCTGACAATTTATCAATTATATCTCAATTAAAGCTGAAAAAAAGGGTATCATTGCCAAAACCAATGTTATGAAGATTTCTTTCTATGTTTTCTTCTAGCTATTTCATAATTCAAAAATACTATCTTGATATTGAGTTCAGAGGATCTAACTTCACTCTTCATCATGTGGATCTCTAGTCTCCCAACATCATTTGTTGAGGAGACTATACTTCCTCCACTGTTTTGTGTTAGAACTCCTGTGGAAGCTCATTTGAGCATATGCATGAGGGTCTATTTCTGGGCTCTCTATTTTGTTCTATTGGTGTATATGTATATCTTTATAATAGTACCATACTGCTTTCATTACTATAGCTTTGTAATATGTTTTAAAACCAGGAAATGTGAGATGTCCAACTTTTTAAAATATTGCTTTGGTTTTAGGGGTCTCTTGGAATTCCGTATGAATTTAATAATGGCTTTTCTTTTTTCTGCAGAAAAAAATGCTATTAAGATTTCGATAGGGATTCCATTGAATCTATAAACTACTTTGTGTAGTATGAATATTTAAAAAATATTAAATCTTGCAATCTGTGTGCATGGGGTGCATTTATCTATGCCTTCTTTAATTTCATTCAGAAGTGTTTTGCAGTTTTCAGTGTACAAACATCTTACCTTGGTTAAATTTATTCATAATTATTTTATTCTTTTTGATGTTATTATAAATGGAATTGTTTTCTTAATTTCCTCTTTAGATCAGTCATTGTTAGTATGCAGAAATGCATCTGAGTTTTGTGTGTTGATTTTGTATCCTGCATCTTTGCTGAATTTATTAATTCTAACAGTGTTTATGTGGAATCTTCAGGGTTTTCTACATATAAGATCATATCTGAAAAAAGAGATTTGACTTCTTCCCTTCCAATTTGTGTACTTTTTATTTCTTTTTCTTGTTTAATTGCTCTAGCTAGGACTTCCAGTATTATGCTGAACAGAAATGGCAAAAATGGGAATCCTTGCCTTGTTCCTGACCTTAGAGGAAAAGCTTTCAGTTTTTCATCATTCAGTATGTTAGCTGTGGGCTCATTAAATTTCCTTCTATTCCCAGTTTATTGAGTGTTTTTATCATGAAAAGGTACTGAATTTTGTCAAATGCTTTTTCGGAATCAATTGAAATGATCATGGTTTTTTTTTACCTTTGTGGCTCAGTGTAGTCTATTACACTGATAACTTTTTGTATTATGGAACACCCTTGCATTCCAGGCATAAATCCCACTTAGCCATGATGTATAATCCTTTTCGTGTATTAATGAATTCAGTTTGCTATTATTTTATTGAGGATTTTTGCATTTATATTCATCAAGGATATTAGTCTGTAGCTTTCTTTTCTTGTAATATTTTTGGTATTAGGGTCAGAGAGATGCTGGCCTCATAAAGTGTATTTGCAAGTGTACCCTCCCTTCCAATTTTGTGGAAGAGTTTGAGGAGCACTGGCATTAATTATTCTTTAAATGTTTGGCAGAATTCTCCAGTGAAACCGTATTATGCTGGGATGCTCTTTTGTTGGGAGATTTTTGATTACTTATTCAGAATTCTTACTGGTAATAGGTCTGTTCAAATCTTTTGTTTCTTTATGATTCAATCTTGGTTTCTGTATAATTCAAGGAATTTATCCATTTCTTCTAAGTTATCTAATTTGTTGGCATATAATTGTACATAGTAGTCTCATAACCCCTTTTCCTGTGACATCTGTTGTAATGTCTTTCATTCCTGATTTTATTTTGTCTTCTCCCATTGTTTTCTTAGTTAACCCACCTGAAAGTTTGTTAATTTTATTAATCATTTCAAAAAACAAACTCTTATTTATTTTTTTCTATAGTTTTTCAACTCTCTATTTTATTTATTTCTACTCTAATCTTTATTATTTCCTTCCTTCTGCTAAGTTTGGATTTAGTTCATATGTTTCTAGTTCCTTGAGATGTAAAGTTTGAAATCTTTCCTCTTTTTTAATGGACTTATTTACCACTGTAAAGTTACCTCTTTGTACTGCTTTCACAGCATCCCATAAGTTCTAATATACTGTGCTTTCATTTTCACTTGTATCAAGGTATTTTCTAATGGCCCTTGTGATTTGTTCTTTGACCGATTGGTTGTTTAGAAGTGTGCTAACTTCCACAAAATTGTGAATTTTC
>JAVSCE010020588.1:0-124678 GCA_032199065.1 Smutsia gigantea
ATCTAATATCTAAATTCAGCAAAGTTGCAGGATACACAGAAATATTTTGCATTCCTATACACTAACAATGAACTAGCAGAAAGAGAAATCAGGAAAACAATTCCATTCACAATTGCATCAAAAAGAATAAAATACCTAGGAATAAACCTAACGAAGGAAGTGAAAGACCTGTACTCTGAAAACTACAAGACACTCCTAAGAGAAAGTAAAGAGGACACTAACAAATGGAAATGCATCCCATGCTCTTGGTTAGGAAGAATAAATATTGTCAAAATGGCTATACTACCTAAAGCAATCTACAGATTCAATGCAATCCCTATCAAACTACCAACAGCTTTCTTCAATGAACTGGAACAAATAATTCTAAAATTCATATGGAACCACAAAAGACCCGAATAGCCAAATCAATCCTGAGAAGGAGGAATAAAACAGGGGGAATTACACTCCCTGACTTCAAGCTCTACTACAAAGCCACATTAATCAAGACAATTTGGTATTGGCACAAAAACAGACCCACAGACCAGTGGAACAGAATAGAAAATCCAAACATTAACCCAAACATATACAGTCAATTAATATTTGATAAAAGAGCCTTGGATATACAATGGGGAGATGACAGCCTCTTCAGCAGCTGGTGTTGGAAAAACTGGACAGCTACATGTAGAGAATGAAACTGGACTACTGTCTAGCCCCATACACAAAGGTAAACTCAAGGTGGATCAAAGACCTGAATGTAAGTCATGAAACCATAAAACTCTTAGGAAAAAACATAGGCAAAAATCTCTTGGACATAAACATGAGCGACTTCTTCATGAACATATCTCCTGGGCAAGGGAAACAAAAGCAAAAATGAACAAGTGGGACTATATCAAGCTGAAAATCTTCTGTACAGCAAAGGACACCATCAGTAGAACAAAAAGACATCCTACAGTATGGGAGAATATATTCATAAATGACATATCCGATAAGGGGTTGACATCCAAAATATATAAAGAACTCATGCACCTTAACAAACAAAAAGCAAATAAGCCAATTAAAAATTGGGCAGAGGAGCTGAACAGACACTTCTCCAAAGAAGAAATTCAGATGGCCAATAGGCACATGAAAAGATGCTCCACATCGCTAATCATCAGAGAAATGCAAATTAAAACCACAATGAGATATCACCTCACACCAGTAAGGATGGCCAACATCCAAAGCACAAACAACAACAAATGTTGGCGAGGATGTGGAGAAAGGGGAACCCTCCTACACTGCTGGTGGGAATGTAAATTAGTTCAGCCATTGTGGAAAGCAGTATGGAGGTTCCTCAAAAAACTCAAAATAGAAATACCATTTGACCCAGGAATCCCACTCCTAGGAATTTACCCTAAGAATGCAGCAGCCCAATTTGAAAAAGACAGATGCACCCCTATGTTTATCATAGCACTATTTACAATAGCCAAGAAATGGAAGCAACCTAAGTGTCCATCAGTAGATGAATGGATAAAGAAGATGTGGTACATATACACAATGGAATATTATTCAGTCATAAGAAGAAAAAAAATCCTACCATTTGCAACAAGATGGATGGAGCTAGAGGGTATTATGCTCAGTGAAATAAGCCAAGCCGAAAAAGGCAAGTATCAAATGATTTCACTCATATGCGGAATATAAGAACAAAGAAAAAAAGTGAAGGAATAAAACAGCAGCAGACTCACAGAACCCAAGAACGGACTAATAGTTACCAAAGGGAAAGGGACTAGGGAGGATGGGTGGGAAGGGAGGGATAAGTGGGAAAAATGGGCATTATGATTAGCACACATAATGTTGCAGGGTTGGGCATGGGAAAGGCAGTATTTATAGAGAAGACAAGACATGGTTATATAGCATCTACTATGCTGATGTATAGTGACTGTAATGGGGTATGTGGGGGGGACTTCTTAATAGGGGGTCTAGTAACCATAACGTTGTGCAAGTAACTGTATATTAATGATATCAAAATTAAAAATAAAAAGTAAAAAATAATAATAAAAAGGAGATCCTGATATTTATAACAACATGGATAAATATGAAGTACCTTATGCTGTATAAAATAAGATGCAAAAAGAAAAGTACTGCAAGATCTCACTTATATGTGGAATCTAAGAAAAGTCAAATATATAGAGATGGTGGGTTGAACATTGGTTACCAGCATGGTAAGGCAAGAGAAATAGATGTTGGTTAAAAGGTACAAAACTGCAGTTACGTCGGGAAAATAATTCTAGAGTCTACTGTACAGCATGATTATTATAGGTCATACTGTATTATATGCTAGATATTTGTCAATAGAGTAGGTTTTCAGGTACTCTTCCTACAAAAAATAAAAATAAAAATTTTCTTAGTCTTGAGTCCATACAGAAACAGGCTATAGGCCAAATTTGTCCAACAAACTACAGTTTGCCATCTGATCTAGAGGGTATACACACATAATGACATTCTTGACCTGGTTACTCTGCCTAGTATATGCTTAACAAACATATATAGAAAAATATGATTCCAGAAACCATGCTTCCCATTTCTCCACTTTAAGGCCAGGGTTTGAAGAATAGGACATACTTTTGGGGGGTGGGGTGGAATATATATATATATGTGTGTGTAAAATATCTCCAAGTAATCTACAAAGTTCCTTTAAAACAACTCCACTCTGGCTAAGGCACTCTCTCCTCTTTCTTCTCTTCTATTCTCTTTGTCATATGAATTTGTGTTCCAACCAAGTACAGTAAGAATTTGTTTATTGGATACACTTATATTCTAAAAGAATTCTAGAGATTTACTTATTGGGCTGTATTGCAGCACACATGCACATATATACACACAAACACACAATAGTCTCATCTGGGGGCAACAAATAATGAGTGTCAATTTTTCTGTAACTGCATTCTGCTCTTTAAATCTATCGATGCATTTGGAGATTTTATTATAATCTCAAGAATTTGCACTTTGTCCTGTAGAGTGCAGATATATCTTATCTAATCTCAACTCTTATTAGAATTTAAAATTACATATTATATCAATTTTTATGTTATTCTTTTACATTTTTGGTGGAAATGTAAGCCATATATATAAATTTGTAATGGATTGAGATTCTGAATAGCTCTTCAATGTTTCTTTTATTTTCTTTTGTCATATTTACAAATTATTTGTTATTTGTTTTGATTTTTATAGTAAACACTATTAAAGTATTTAAAATAAAAGTAAAAAGAAAATATCACACATAATGTTATCAAACACAGATAACTATGAAATGATTGATGTATTTTTGCTATTTCTATTTTTCCAAGCTATTATGCAATAAGTTCTTGTTCGTAAAATTGCAATATTTCCAGAATATCTTTCCTGGCTTTAGGGCATTTCCATATCAATAGGTGTTTTCAAGGGGTGGAGAGAAGTAATCCATCTCCATACCAATAGGTGATTACAAGGTGAGTGGTGAGCAAGTAAGCACCTGGACTGGAGAGGTATTTTTGGGGTCTTTTTGCAGCCAGGTCACAAGAGACAAGGGCGAGCAGAAATAGATGACTGCTTTTAGGCAATAAGCGGATTTCTCCCTCTTAATTTCTCCCTTTGACTAATTTCAACTTCAAAGGTTATTTGCCCTGGCCTGGGAACATGTTTTCCCCCAGGAGTTACAGTGCTACTGGCCCTATATACATTCACATATGTATGTACATGATTGAGATTTTGAATAGGTTTACACATGTATAATGCATGAGGTTTTGTTTACCAAGTTGAGATTATATAGCAAACAAGATTTTAGCATTTTCAATTTAAAAAGCTATAACATTTCCTATTGTATTAAGATTATTTGAAAACATCATTATTATTGGCTTCATAATAGTCCAAACATGAACTATGTAGCATTTCATTTCATTTTCATGATTATTAAATTTGGGACTGTTACCTTATCAAAAATTCTCTATTTTAAGTGTTTCTGCAATAAATATTTCTTACACGGGTTTTTGAACATGTTCTCATTTCTTTTGACTGAAATTTTAAAAAGGCAATTGCATGATGAGAAGGCATAAATATTTTCAAACATTTTTGACATTCTTGATATAATATTCAAGCTGCTTTCAAGAAATGGTATGTTATTTACTACAGAGTGCTACTTCAAGCCTTCCCATCTAGAACAATGGAAAGGAAATCAATATTTGTTCCAAATGCCATCATGAACCAGAATCACACTTTAAAAAATATTCCCTATGGTTTTTCACATTTTTTCAGGTTTCCAAATGTCTGTTATATTTATTTCTTGTCTAACCTCATATAGTTTGATAATCAATTGACTGATTGAGAGGCCCACTCATTAAATAAAGAATTTTAATACATTCACAGCAGCTATCATAATCTGTTTTTTATTATTGCTATAGCTAAAGCCACTTTTACAGGTTCTTTTAATTTTATGTTTTTTTTAATTTATGTATTTCTTTAAAACTAACTTTCAATTATTTTAATCCTAGTCGTTGGAAAACACATTTTTTTACTTAAATGTAGCAGGGTTTTTTAAAATTATAATGAATAAAAGTTACTCATTGAATAACCTCTACCTTATTTGAAATAAAAATAGCATATACTTGTGTATCTCATTACACCATAATGCAGGTTTTCTGTTGACATAGTCTGGTATTTAAATCAAATTTATTGATAATAGAATATTGATCTTTATTGATAACAGTATAATCTGGTTTTACAGAGCAGATATGTTTTCAATAATTATTTTTATTTACTATGTTTTTTTAGCTTAATGATCAATGATCTAAAATATTACATTTAACTGATTTTTTATCACACTTCTTTTATACAACCAATCATTGTATTTGAAATTTTTCAACCTACAGAGAAGCCATAAGAATAGTACAATTATAAGTGAATCTCAGAGATCACCATTTACATTCTGTTGCATTTGCACTCTCCCTTCGCCTTCATATTCTTGAACTATCTGAACATAATACATTGTTTCTCCCCTAAATGTTTTGGCATATATTTCCTAAGAAAAATGATACTGTTTTATATTACTGTAATAATATCATACTCAGCATATTTAACATTTAACATTATTACAATTATCAATACTTAAATTTCTGTAATTGCCCTCATAATCTCTTTTATAAGCTGTTTGATGTTTTGTTATTATTGTTCAAGCTAGGAATCAATTAAGAATTATACACTGTTAATTTAGTGGCTAGAAGGATTTGTCAACTCTTATTTTCTTATTTAATTGTTCACTTTTGCCTGTCATGACATGTATATTTTTATGAATTCAGAACAATTGTTTTATAGAGATATTACTCAATTTGTAATTGTCTAGCTGTATTTTCATGATTAGCTTCAGTTTAAAGACTCTTGGACAGACTGTTTATTACATTGTTGATCTATATGCTTATTACATTTTGTGATGGGTTGCACTTATGTCAAATATAGTAATACTAAGTTTAACCACTTAGCTAAGGTAGTACTACCAGATTTATCCACTATAAGAGAACCTTCTGCACATTACCAACTAATTTGTAGTTTGATAATTTGAATTTCTGTGAATATCTTGTGGGTAAAGTGGGGTTCCTATGGCCAGGATCCTCACTGAACTTAAACCACCTGATGATGTAACTGGCCTGTTGCTATGCTACTGCTTCCACACCTTTAGGCAATAAGCCATTATTGTGTTAATATAAAGAGTTCTGCCCAGTGCTCTGGGCGCCACAGAGTGGAGGGGCTGCAAAGCTGTAGGAGAGTGGAGCAGAGGCTGGAGGGGTGGCAGTGCCGAGGACAGAGGCCTGGAGGATGGCTGTGAGGGATGACTATGCAGAGAGGCCCAGAGGACGGCTGTGCAGACAGAGGGGCCCAGAGGCAGAGACCAGCTTGCTGCATCCGAAGCAGCAGTGATAACAGACTCGCTCTGAGTGAACGGGATTTTAGTGACTGACCTGCCACCTGGAAATAAAGTTCGGTATAACCTTTTCACCCCAAGAACCCTTTGTTGTAAATTTTTTTGGTCACAGTGAATCTATAGCAAATTTGCTGGGGCTGAAACTCATTTGCAAGACAATCAATCCCCAATATATTTTCACAAATGCATTGATGAATCTTGCCTTAATAAATTATCACTAGAGTGGTAATAAATAGTGATTTTTAAATTATTTTGTTTATTCTATATGTATTAGTGGCATTTTTCCATAAATAGGAGCATTCGCTATCACTCTACATACACACTTTTGTGATTTTTATTGTCATTTTGGATTCATTGACATTTTTGTATTTCTGTAGTGTATTCATATTACTAAAATTATTCCTATAGACCAATGAGAGACCCTTCAACTGGATCCTATGTTCTTTTGACAATTTCATGTAAGTGCATAAACACTTCTTTTCTTTCTGGAATAAAAGATATTCCAAACTCTCCTGTACTTCTTTGGTCTAGTCATGGAATCAACCATCCCTGCAAGAAGCCCAGGTTCTTTTCAGTCACTAATGGGCACTTACACTCTTAATTTTTAGTCTCTTTTTCAGGAGACAACTATTGGTATATATTTTTTAAATGATTTCACTTTTTACCACATATTTCAACTCAATAAAGTGGTTTCTTTCCATAATTCTATATTTTTATCTCTCTCCTATCACAGTGAAATATGTGATTCCCCCAAATATCAATATATTTAATCATTACTTAAACTTACAAGATGCACAAAATTTATTTACAATTACAATATCAATACCTCTACCAAAAAATTTAGTAGGTAAAGTTCAAGGTCACTTTGGTTTTGGTTCTCTTTGTATTCCTCAACTGTTTACCATCAAATTGTTCAAAGCTTCCTTGGGAATTCTTTTTTCTTCTATAAGATCAAACTATAAATTTGATATATCTTTTTTCCAGTTTTATTGAGAAATAATTGAAATATATCATGGTATAAGTTTAAGGTGTACAGCATGATGGTATGATTTAAACATATTGTGAAATGATTATAATCGGTTTAGTTATCATCCATCATCTTATACATATACAAAAAGAAAGAAAAAAAATTCTTCTTGTAGTGAGATCTCTCAAGATCTACTCTCTTATTTCTCCTTTGTATCATATAGCAATTTTAATTACAGCCACCATGTACATTGTTTCATTCTGGATTTAACTTTAAGGATTGTTCATGATTCCTATTTTAGTTTTAAAAAGCAGATGTGCCGTGGTGTATTTTGCTACCAATAAAATGAACCATATTAAGAACACAGTTTAATGCATTTTGACAAATGCATACACCCATGTAATAATAAAGATATAGGTCCTTTATGTACAACAAACATTCTCTCTTCTTCCCTTGTTAATCTGCGTACCTCTAAATCCTTCACATCTGGCTGTATCTAATCTGCTTTCTGCCTCTATAAATCAGATTTACTTGTTCCAGAATTTTACATAGATTCATGCAGTATATGCACTCTGTAACTGGCTCACATGTTGCTTTAGAGGTTTATCTATGTTCTAGCATTGATCAATAACTTGTTTTTATTGCTACTTAATATTCCATTATAGAAGAATATCATAATTTTCTTATTTGAATTTGGGGCTGTTATGTATAACACCTGTCAACATTTATAAACAATTACTTTGTAGACTTATATTTTCATTTCTCTTTAGTAACTAGGAGGAAAAGAGTTGCATTATACAGTAAGTATATTTTCAACTTTATAAGAAACTTCCAAAATGTTTACCAACTACATAATTTTATAAGGACCAGTAAAAAATTAATATTTGGGATCTCTTGTTCAAAAATTAAGAATTTCAAGGTGATGACAAAAGAGTTTTAAGCAAAACACAAGACCTTTCTGAGGCAGAGTTCTGTCTTGTGCAACTGCATAGGTTACATGTCCATGAACCTGGCTGGCTTTGGTATTTATATTATATTACATTACATACAACAGTGTACGAGAGTCTCAGTTGTTCCACATACTTGCCAACATTTAGTAATGCTTGTCTCTAATTTTGACCATTAAGTTTTGGTTGCAGTTATTTTGGTAATTTTTCTATATTTTCCTGATGAGAAAGGTTGTCAATCACTTATCGGTCATTTGCATATGTACTCTTATAAAGTAAGTATTCTGACCAAGTGCTATTTTTATTGAGATTTGTCTTTTTGTTATTGTTGTATTATTTATAAAAAAATCTGGACACAAGTCTTTTGTGAGATTTACTGAAAATATTTTCTCCCAGTATATGTGGTTTTCCTTTTCATTTATTTTCCATTCATCTATTTTTCTTTTGAAAAATCAGTTTTTGTTTGCTTTTTTTGTTTGTTTGACTTTCACAATGATATCCAACTTCTCACTATATTTCTTTTGTAGTTGACATTTTTGTATTAAGAGTCTTTTTGCCTGCCTCAAAATCATGGACATTTTCTGTTATATTTTCTGCTAGAATTTCTTTAAAACTTCCATATTAATGTGTATGATCCATTTAAATTCATTTTTGATATGGTATAAGGGTTGAGGTTCATATTTTCTGTTTTATATACATATCACATTTTTGCAGAAACATTGAAAAATTTACCCTAATTTACCCTCAACAAATTATCTTGGTACATAGTTCTATTTCTGGGCTCTATTGTTTATTTTTTGTTCCATTTATCCTTCTAGAAATATCATACTGCTGAGATTACATTTTAAGAGTAAGTTTGCAAATTTAGTACTTTAACTGAAGTCCTTCAATTTCTTATTTCAAAATTGTATTGTCAGTTTTTGGTAATCTGTTTTTGCAGATAATTTTAAAATCAGCTTGCCAGTTTCCATACAAAGCCTGATAAAATGTTAAATGGGATCTATTATTGAATCTATATATCATTTGAGCCTGTAAATAATTGAGTTACCCAACATGAATCTTATATCTCTAAGTTATTTCTGATTTCTCCAATTTATGCTTTTCAGTGTATGCCTTGCACTTGTTTTGTTATATTTCTCCCTAATTATTTCATGTTTGTGGGCAAATAGTGTAATGCATTTTTTCTGTTGCTTATATGTAAAAATATAACTAGGACACCAACATTGTATTCTTGTATTGCAATCCACTTTTACTTTTTAATAAATTCTTTAGGATTTTCTATGAACACAATCACATACATACAAATATTAAAAATTTTACTCTTTCTTTCAACCTACAGCCTTTAAATCACTTTCTTACATTATTACAATGACTAAGACTTAAAACTGAACTGAAATGATGAGACTGAATATCCATACTTTATTCCAAATTGTTCCATGGCAGTATGATGCTGTTAGTAGGGTTTTGCTTTGTTTTGTTTTGTTTTGCTTTGCTTTCATAGGCACCCTTTATCAGGTTGAAGATTTTCCTGTTCATTCCCAGTTTGCTAAGAGTTTTTATTATGAATGGCTGTTGAAAGATGTCAATGGTCATAAACTGCAGCGTGAAACTGGAGGGAAAAATTTAAAAACTTGTGTAATGTAGTAACATATGAGAAATTTTATGAATTACATTGCCAATGGAATCAGGTTGTGATTGCTTGGGTAAATGATATTGTGGAGGAGGAGTCAGCAAACATGCAAATGGCCAGGTATTAAATGTATTAGGCCTTAAAGGCCACCTAGAGTCTCTGTAGCAATTTTTTTTCCTTTCATTCACTTTTTGTTTGCCTGTTAGTTTTCTTTGTACAATCTTTTAAAAATATAAAACTATTATAGTCTCTTAGGCCTTACAAAAACCAAACCCATTCCAGATTTGGCTCAGGGACCTTAGTTTGCTAAACTTTGCACTGGATAAAGATAATGAAAAACACCTCAAGGCCATGATTCATCAATTAAATGCTAAATGTATAAACCAGAGGGCCTCCTTGGCAATGTATGTTCCAGTTCCTGTTGCAGAATAACAAATCTTCCAAAACCTTAGCAGTACAAATCAACCATTTTATTATGCTCACATATTCTGTGATCTGGAATTCAGAGAGGGCATATGAAAGATGACATTTTTTCTCCTCTACTAAAAAGCTAGGAGTGATGCAATTACTAAACTCTGGAATTATCTGCAGTTTTCTTCAGTAATATGTCTGACACTTAAACTGAGTTATTATAAAAATTTGGCTCAGATTAGAAAATGACCACCCCCATAGACATGACCTATCCCTGGGGACTGGGATTTTGTACAGAAAGTTAGCCTCAGGATAATCAGACTTCTTAAATTGTGGTTTAGAGTATCAAAAGCTAGAAGTATATCAGGCTCAAAGGGTAATTCATTGTATAGCCTTGCCTCAGAAAGGTCACTTCTGTTGTACGATATTGGCTGAAGTGGATACAACTCCAGTCAAAGTCAAGAGGTGTGATGTAGATCTCACCTCTCAGTGAAGGAATATCAAAAAGTTACAGCCACTTTTTAAAACTGCCACAATCAACCCTCTTGCAACAAATTATTTCTATTCCTTCTATATGTAAAAAGCACTCACCCCTTTCAAAATCCCCCCAAATTCTCATCTCATTTTGACTTCAGGTTCAGGCTAAAGATCATGGCAATTGTTAATTCATCAGGTCTATACACTGAGGAAGCTCCTCTACTGCAGTCTTTAGGGAGCAGATCATTGTTATCTGAAAATCCGTGCACTGAAGAGACAAGTTTTCTGCCCCATACACCACAACAAACCATGATGGGACAGAAGAAGGATGATTGCAAATAAATGACCCACTCAAATGGGAGAAGGATGGGAGGCACATAGCAGACACTAATCCACAGCAATTCTGAAATTGATGAGGGCGCATGTGACACCAATTCCTTTGTTAGGGATCATTGCTGCTCTGTAGAAATGACTTTTTTTTAAAAAACTGAAGCATAATTGACATATAATACCCTATGAGTTTCAGGTATATATCATAATGATTTGATGTTTCTATATAATCACAAATGATCCCCATATGTTTAGTAAACATCTATCACCAAAGTTATTAAAATATTATTGACTATATTCCCTATGCTTTATATGCTTTATGTGACATCCCTATGACTACTTTATAACTATAAAATAATCTTCATCACTTCCACCTATTTTGTACCCCAAAGCCCTCTTCTCTCTGATAACCAACAGTTCATTTCCTGTAACTATGAATGTTTTTGTTTTCTTTGTTCATTTTTTTGTTTCTTTAGATTTCACATATAAGTGGAATCTATGATGTCCTTTTCTTGAATTGACCCCTTTACCATTATGTAATGACCTTGTCTTTTGTTACAATCTTTGTTTTAAGGTCTACATGGCCAGATATGAGTATTTTTGATACACTAGGTTTTCTTTACATTTCCATTTGATGGGATGTATTTTTATACCCCTTTCCCTTCAGTATGTGTGTGTCTTTAGGTCTCAAGTGAGTCTTTTATAGACAGCATATATATGGGTCTTGTGTTTTTATCCATTCAGTCAACCTGTCATTTGGCTGGAGCATTAATCCATTTAAAATAATTATTGATAGGTATGTATTTAATGCCATTTTGTTAATTGTTTTCTACTTCATTTTATAGTTCTTTACTCGTTTTTTTTCTTTTGGCCTCTTTCCATGTGGTTTGATGGTTTTCTTTAGCGTTATATTTGAGTTCCTTTCTCTTTGTGTTTTGTGTATCTGTTTTTGGTTTGTGGTTACCATTAGGTTCATATATATTGATATATGTATATAGCAGCCTATTTTAAACCTATTTTAAGCTGATAGTCACTCAAGTTCAAAGGCTTTCTAAAAGCACAACATTGCTCCTCCCCATCTCCACGATTTTTTTATCTTGATGTCTTGACATATTTTTGTGTGTCACCTTTAAATACTTATCGTGGTCATAGTTGATATTACTATTTTTGTCTTTTAACCTTCATATTAACTTTTTAAGTGGCTGATTTACTGACCTCACTGTATATTTGCCTTTTCCAGTGAGATTTTTTTTCTTTCATATATTTTATTTCTAGTTACAGCTTTTTTTTTCTGCTAAAAGAAGACCCTTTATCATTTCCTTTTTTAAATTGAAATATAGTTGATATGCAATATTATATTTCTTTATTAAGGCCAGCTGAGTGCTTGTCTTATGCTTGTCTGGGGAAACTCTCTGTTCTTCAATTCTGAATGACAACTTCACCAGGGTTAGCATTCTTGGCTGTAAGTTTTTCCCTTTCCATCACTTTAAATATATCCTGCCACTCCCTTTTGCCCTGCAAAGTTTCTTCTGCTGACAGTCTAGTCTTGTGGGGTTTCCCTTGTATGTGACTCTTCTTCTCTTGCTGCCTTTAAGATTTTTCTCTTTAATGTTTGCCATTTTAATTATATGTCCTGGGATGGTCTTCCTTGGGTCCATCTTGTTTTGGACTTCCTTTTCTGCCTGGACTTGGATGTCCATTTCTTTCCCTGGATTAGGGAAGTTTTTAGACATTATTTCTTCAAATAACTTCTTTGCCCCTTTCTCTCTCTTCTCTTCCTGGGACCTATTTAAAGTGAATGTTTGTATGCTTGATGTCCCAAAGATCCCTTAAACTATTCTCATTTCTAATATTTTTTCTTTTTGCTGCTCTGACTGGATGAATTCCTCTATTTTATCTTCCAGATCACTGATACTTTCTTCTTTATCACCTAATCTGCTTGAACCCCTTAAGTGTATTTTTCAATTCACTTATTATTTTCTTCATCTCTGTGACTTCTGTTTGGTACTTTATATTTTCTAACTCCTTGAAGTTCTCACTGTGTTCTTTCATTCTTCTTTCTAGTTCAGTGAGCATATTTTGTGACCATTATTTTGAACTCTTTATCTGATAAATTACTTATCTCCATTTCATTAGAGTTCTTTCCTAGGATTTTATCTTGTCCCTTCAATTTGGAACATATTCCTGGTCTCCTCATTTTGTTTGGCTTTCTGTGTTTGTTTCTACAAGTTAGGCAAAACAGTTATCTCTCAACCTTGCAGGAGCAGCCTTGTGTAGGAGCAACCTTTGTGTAGACTGTGTGTGCTTGTCAGATTTGGCTGGCTGGCTGGAGATGGCTCAGGGTTCCTAAGAGTGCTTCATGCCAGGATGGCCATAGCAGGATGGCTGGAGTAGGCATGGACCAGGGTGAGTTCTGGTACACTCCATGGCTGAGTCACCCTGATGGGACAGAGGGATCTAGAATGGGAATGGGCCAAGATGCTCTGTGTGGGGCACCCTTATGGTACAGCTGATGCTGAAATGGATGGAGGTTATAGAGTCCCTGGGCATGGCACACTTTGGGTACTCTGGTGTGACAGCTCAAGCTAGGGCAGATATATGCAGGGGAATGCCTTAGAGGGATGGCTGGAACTGGCGTGGGCTAGGGGTCCAAGGCTCAGGGGGTGGCCTTACCAGGCCAGCT
Organism: Smutsia gigantea; assembly: GCA_032199065.1. Lineage (NCBI taxonomy): Eukaryota > Metazoa > Chordata > Mammalia > Pholidota > Manidae > Smutsia > Smutsia gigantea. Next base: position 13,351 of record JAVSCE010020588.1, read on the forward strand.
AGGACCTAGGCCCTGCTCTCATCTGCACTCTCAAGGTGGAGGGGGCTGTAAATAATGGTGCTCCTCAGAAACACCAAACTCAGAGAATTCCAGCAGTTTTCCCACCATTTGGCAGATGCTCTAGGTTAGTTAGTAAATGTCTGGTTAGTTAGTCACTTATAGTCTGGTTACCCTTTAAACTGCTATATATTTTTTGCTGTACCTCAGGGCAGATAAATCTGTGTACAGGCCCCTTAGTCATATCCTTCCCTATTGCAGGTCATCACACTGGGGGTGGGTTTCCCATCATCATCATTTCTGTCTCTCTTACCCCACTCTATGTGGTCCCCTCTATCCTTTTTGGGTAGAAGCTGTTCAATTAGCCCTCAGTTATTTTTCAGGAGCAATTGCTTTATATGTAGGTATATATTCACTTTGTCCATGATAGGGAGGGAGTCTAGGATCTTCCTAAGCTGCCATGTTGAACCTAGAACTGATTCTTCAGGGCTCTTTGTTCAGTCCTTCCAGCTCTTGGTTATTCCATTTTAGTTATCCTTCTACGCCTGTGTAGTTTCTCGTGTCAAGAGCAAAATGCCATGTTATTTAGGGATCTAAAGACCTCTATTCATCCTGTATGGTCTCTATTCCTTTTACTCCAAACGGGTATAATTCCTTTAACACCTTTTTGGGTTTCTAATAATAAATTTATAATCCATTCTATTAGACAAAAGTCATATGAACTAATCTCTTCATGATGAGCTCTTGTCTATTTTCAGCTCATTGTAATGATGCTGAGTGGCAATGTCCTTAATAGTCTCAGGAGCTCAATTTTTAATGGGGCTAAATAGCATGCCATTTATATTATTTGCTGTCCTTTTAAAATTATATCTAGCAAAAATTTCAATCAGGTACTTAGATTTTTCTAAGGATCTTTTAATTTCATCCTATAGTTTATTTTTGCTCAAATCTATTTCTTATTTTTATATTCTATTGCTTACTAGAGGGACTAGAATTTGTATCCCTCCTAAATGTTTAAAAACTGAACAGTTCTTTTTTCAGTTTATGTCATTCCATCTGTATCTTTCAACATTTTGTCTGGAAATCCTCTTAACCAAACCTCTGTGTTTATTGCTTTCTATTTTCCACATTAAGACAGGCAAGAGTTTGCTAAACTTTCTGCCATGACATAATAAGAGCCACTTTTCCTTTCCTTCAGCTTTTAATAACATTCTCTTCATTTTAAGCCCTCATTAACACTTTTTTGCAGTCCTTAACTATCAATTACCTCTCAACCCTTCGAGTTCCCCTGCTTATCTAGTCCCAAAGACAATGCCATATATTGTAGGTACCAAATTCTCTTTGGTAACTAATTCCTGAATAACTTATACCAAAACTTAGTTGAATAAAACAACCATTTTATTACACTAGTTCACAGGTTGTTGGCCAGGAATTGCCTCAGAAAGAGGAAGGATATCTTGCTGGTGCTACAGTTGTCTGAAGACCTGACTGTGACTGAAGGGCTGGAGGGTGGTATCATCTGGAGACGTCTCCAGGTACCCAGCCACTCCATGTGGCCTGGCCCTCTGACAGCATGGTGGACTCAGAGTCGTCACTACTTAAATGATGACTCAGTGCCTCAAAATGAATTTCCCAGCAGATAAGACACAAGTAACATAGCATCACTTCTGCTCACTCTGTTGGGTAATCACAAGCCCATCCAGTTTCAAGGAGAGGGGGCAGAGTCCCCACCTTCAATAGGAAGGGTATCAAACTAATGTAGTCCTTTTTTTAAAAACTTCCACACTATATTAAGAGACCCTTACTTTCTTTACATGTCAGAAAGAAAAAGCTGAAACAAAGACTAAGACTTAAGCATAAAAGTAGGTGTTCTCCAGGGGTTGGAGTCAGGCAGGTTAGGCAGATCAATTGGACCCTAAGGATGTAGGAGGAAGACCCAGACATAATGGCTTCAGTTTGAATCTTTCAAATACCCTGAATCCTCTAAACGTACGGAAGTGACGCACTTCAGTCTGTTAAAGAATAGTGCTCATGGCTTCTCTTCAAGACCCACCTGCCCACCTCCCAGGACTACTCCACCTTCCCTCATGGTCACTAGATTAATAACTAGGACAAAGTCAAATCATAACTTGGCCAGTAAAATACTGAACTTTTTAAGGAAATAAAGATACTACTTATTTAAGGAACTGTAGGAATTAGCCATCATGGGGCTTGCAATTAAATATGAAAGAGGATCCAGGGAAGGCAAGCAGAGTAAAAAAGCTGGATGAGGAAAAAAAATTGATTTGGGAGTATAAACCCAGGATATAATGCTTAGCAACCTGAAAAAGATGCTGGGAAACATTCTTCTAGGACACTTCTTAGAAAGATTTTTGAAAAGCTAGGGTGCATTCTATGTGAACTCAGAAATGTCAGAACTGCTGTGCCAGAGAGTAGAAGAAGAGATCAAAAGGCATAGGGAAATGGTCATGACACAGTGGGTATATTAACTAAGTCCAGAGAAACCAGGAGCTGCATTTGTTTCATATGTAGTCCCCAGGGCACACTGTTTTTTAAAGTAATAAGGAATATACCAATGAGAAGGGCACCAGCATAGTGGAAAAGTTCAACACTTTTCCTCTGTAGGCTAAGACAAATAAAAGGTAATTACAGAACTAAACTCTGATAGCAATAAATATGAAAGATCCTAAAATAAGACAGGGCTGGGGAAAGATGGAAAGAAGGTAGTTTATCATTAGAATCAAGGTACACAAAAGCATACTAGTGAAAAGTAACAGTGGCAGCTGGTGAGTCCTAACATGCCGAGAGATACAGAGATGGTTGATAGACTCTGGGATTCCCTGGAGGCAAAAAGATCACAAGCTAGGATTGGTATTAATCTATACAGCCAAAACTAAGTCAGGGATGAATGTTTAGGAGGTTACAGGAATCAGTTCCAATCAAAGATACCATTCCTTCCCAAATCCTGAACCTAAGCGTTTTTTATGTAAAATCTATTCTGAAAAGTGAATAAGATCAAGGACTTTGCAGCACTATGAAAACTGTATATAATAATGATTCACCATTTCTTCCCCAAATGGACATGGGACAATTTACCTGTGTAATTATTAGGGAAAAAGGAACACTAAAAATTTTCTAGAATCTTTGCTTACAGGGACTGAAATGACCTTGAAATCCAAGAATTCAAGCATTATAAGCCTTCAATTCAGAGTGGGAGAACATGTGAGCCAGATAACTAATGGACTACTTGCTCAGTATAGGTGATAGCACCCCAGTGTGTGCAACAGCTGTCATTCCTCAGTCTTTGTATAAATAAAATGGATATATTGGGTAGAGGGACAAGGCCTTCACTGGTTTTGTGACTTGTAGTTCAACAAAAACTGTAATGGTGGGGACAGTCTAATGGAAAAATCTGAATCTGCTCCCCACTTCTGACCAAGATCAGAATCTGTTGTTTACATCACATTCTGGAGGAACAGTAGAGATAAGTAAGTGCTGTCTTTAAAGAGCTAATGGATGCAGAGGTTGTATTCTCCATTACTTCTCTATCTAATTCATAGTTGGGACTCTACAGGAAACAGTACCATCCTCAGGGAAGTACACTACTGCATACTCACTGGCATGATGGAAGCTGTGTGCCAGATGTGGCATCTTTGGTAGTGTAGATTAAGATATTCTGATGTATGTGGTGTGTGCCTATTAAATGATAAGTGCATTCTTGTCTATCCCAATGGAAAGGACAATCAGAAACAGATTGCATTCACTTGGAATGGACAAAAATCTACATTGAATGCCTTTGTAAGACACATGGAATTTAGAAGGTAGGAACTGAATCCTATGAACTTTACAAATATTCACAGACACCTTTAGGCATCCATTTGTCTAGGACATGCTGAACTGAACTACCAACCCCTCTCCCAAAATAGACAACATTTCACACATTGCACCATGGAGAAGAAAGCATAATATGTTAGACCTCTTTGGTTCTTGTAGACAATGTTATCCGTATCTTGGTACTGCTCTAGTCTTATACTAGATGACATGAATATCAGCTTTGATTAGACCCCAGTGAAGGAAAGTGTCCTTCAGTAGGTCTAAGATATGGTGTCCTGTCACTTGGGCTATGAAACCCAAAAACCTTACAGTATAAAGCTATCTATGGTAGGAAATGATGTTGCATAGAGTCTAAGCAGTAGAGGAATCATGATTTCAATACCTATCATTGTGAAGCCAGATCATGCCTCATGCAGGATCCAAATAATTTTCACTAAAATCACACATATTCTGGGTTTGTTTTTAGATCCATTACAAACAGGTCTCAGGTGGCATCGCTACTCAAGGATTCATAGTGTGTTTCTTTAACTGGTATAGGATCCCAGATAAAATCATAACAAAGACCCAGAAAAGGAAGTGAGGAAGTAAATATTTGAAAATGGGATACATTACTTTTATTGTATACCACCCTATTCAGAACAGTCAGCCTGATAGAGTAATTGAACAGATTTTCAGAGGCACAGCTTAGAGGCTGTACCCAATGAGGCTAGGCATGATACTCTTAGATACAATATACTCGCTAAAAGTAAAAAAAAAAAAAAAAAAAAAACACTTAGGGCACTATGTCCTCAATAGTAGAATATATGAATGCAGGAGTCAAGTGACAGAAGAATAACTGTCTGCATTTAGTATTATTCCCAATGATCCACATGTAGAATTATGCTTACTTTCTCTACAGGCTTTCCGGGTTTAGAGGTCCTCACTCATAAAGGCGTAATACTTCCACCAGGGGATATGAAAAGAAACAACTGGTACTTCAACCTGATGGATATATTGTGGTATATTTCCTAAAGTAGATTATCACAGTTGTCTTAATCCTTTCAGGCTGCTATACAAAAATACCACAGACTGGCTTATAAACAGTAGAAATTTCTCACAGTTTTGGAGGCTGGAGGTCTGAGATCAGGGTGTGAGTATGGTTAGGTGAGGCCCTCTTCCGAGTTCCAGACTTTTGTTGTATCCTCACATAGACAGACAGTCCCTTATGATGGTTTGATTTTGACTTTTTTTTTCCTTTATGATTGGGCAAAAGTGATACACATGCAGTAGACACTCTACTTCAAATTCTGAATTTTGTTCTCTTCTGCAGCTAGCAATGTGCATACAATCCTCTCCTGTAATGCGGGGCATTGGCAGTAAGTCTTAGCTTCCAGACAACCACGTGGGCACCCATATATTTATAACCATTTTGTACCCATACATTCTGTTTTTCACTTTTAGTATAGCATTCAGCAAGTTACATGAACTATTCAATACCTTACTATAAAATAAGTTTTTGTGTTAGATAATTTTGCCCACTTCCCTTATAGGTTAAGGGAAATGTTCTCAGTATGTTTCAGGTAGGTTTGGGCTAAACCATGATGTTTGGTAGATGTATTAAATGCATTTCTAACTTACTTTATTTTCAATTTATAATGGGTTTATTGGAAAGTAATCCCATTAAAAGTTGAGGACATCTGTATTCCACATGGTAGAGGGTGTGGGGCTTGGTGGGATCTCCTTTATTAGGGCACTAATCACATTCATGAAGGCTCCACCCTCATGACTTAATCACTACCCAAAGGTCCCTCCCACTTAATAATACCATTACCATTGGGGCATTAGGATTTCAGTGTATGGATCTGGGGGGAACACAAACATTCAGACCATACCAACAGTGCTGAGTAGATGATCTGCAGTTGATCTTTCAAATGCACTGGGATCAAAATGAACTGGCCTTCATTTTAAATAGACAAGAGTATAAATAGAGTCTTGCACCAGGGATATGTTAGCTTGACCACCCTCTGTCATAATATAGTCTATGGAGGTATGAAAGAATTGGACATCTTACTGAACATAACACTACAGCATTCTATCAATAAATCCATATGCAAAGACTGGCTAAGCATTTTTTACTTCCAATGGAAGATACATTGGAGACACTGGTAGTATATATGTACTTGAGAGGGAGGAAAATAAACTTTAAAAAAATTCAGGAGCCTAATACATCAAGAAATATTGAGGTAATCAATCATCTGTGACAAACTAGGACATCTCTCCATTGTAATGGACAAATTCTTTAATCTTGCACCTTCAACCATGAAGGGAAAAACCATATCTGAGAATTTTTCAGGAAGAACATTCACACTTGTAAATATTGTCCTGATCCATATACTAGGTGAAATCAATGGCTGATGGTATTGACTGTGCCTAGAAAAAAGAACTAGCAGCCAGTTCAGGCTGCACTATTAAGTAGCCCTGACACTTGAACTATAGGATCTAGCAAACCCAATACTATTAGAGGTATTGATGGTAATAAAAACATGTCTAGGAAGGTTTATGACAAGGCCCAATGGATTGCTAACAAAGCAGAACTCTAGTGTTCCTGTGCAAGACTCTGCTATCTGCAATGGAGAATTTTGAGAAACACGGCTGGCATACAAACACACACACACACACACACACACACACACATATAAAACACATATACATATATATATGCTATATCCAGGAGTCCATGTTCATTATAATACTATAATTATTAGGTCTCAGTGGAATTTGTTAGTGATGGACTCATTACTTTAAAATTAATAAAGGAAAAAATATTTATCCTGACTTTTCTAATCAAATTCAATAGCAAGAAAGCCAAATAGTGAAAAGGCAATTGTATTTTTAACAGAGTAATTCTAGCTAATAAATGGAGAAGGGATAATCGTAATAGAAATATACCATTTGGCAATACCTAACAAAATAATGAAAACAAAGTATATAGATAAAAACTATCAACAGATGTTAAAACTATTACATGAGATGTTGATGGAGAAATTTATAATAATTAGATCTGGTTAACAACAACTTAATATCATTAAAAAGAAGACCAATTTTATGCAAAGTAATGTGATAGGGAGGACGCAGCAGCACCTATAAAACATTCCTGCCAAAAAAATTCAACAAGATTTTGAATCGAATCAACCTCTGGTTTATAGGAAACACTGGTTAGAAGAACAAGTTAACCCACCATACCAAAGAAACCAGCAATATCCAAAATGTGGGATATTCTACAGGATGAATGACCTTGTTTCTCCATTAATTTATGTATATGTACATGTACACACACAAGTCTATTCAGAATAAAAAAGAGATGGACTTTGGAATAACATCAAATACAGTGTGGCAACATGTGGAATTTGTATGATTTGTGTGATTTGAGCAAACCAACTGTAAAATTCACCTTTGAGACAGTTGGGTACTTTTTAACTTGGACTAGGTATTAGATGGTTATTTATTTTGGTATGATAATGGTTAACTTTTATGTAGAAATAGTCATATCATTGGAAAATAAATATGAAGGATATGAATGATATAACTTGACTTGTTTTGAGATACTCCCAACGAAACAGGTGTATCTGACAGATAAAGTGTGCAGAAGGTGAAGAACTGTTAAGCTGGGAGGATGGCAAATAGGCCTTCAATATACTTTTTTCCTGTTTGTGTACATATTCAACAATTTCTCAAATAAAAAGAAAATGGAAAAGTTTTGCTGATTTGAAAGACCAACAGGTAAAACAAAAGACTAATTCATAAATAAAACTTTAAGAATATAAAATAGGTTTGCCTTTTCTAACATTTATAGGAGACTGAAAATTTGTTAACAGTAAGAATCAGGGATGTAAGTATCAAACTCAGTGAAGAGTGCAAGAGCACAGATATATTTGCCTTAAAAATGTGAGTGCATTTTCTTATGGTGTTATCTTCTACAGGCAAAGAATCTATGAACACTTCTATGTTGTTAAATGGAAGATTATTGTGCACCACTCAGAGATTTAACAGTTTTGAAACTGCAGGAGTCTTTACATCTCCTATCTTATACATCCCTCAGTTCAATCTTCCATTTAACTTTAAAGTTTAGCTTTTTACTGAAATTAACTAGACAGTGTATCTGCCTAGTTTTCCACTCTTCTCACTCCCACCCATGGGTTTTCACATCCTTATGTTTCCTTATCTACCATCAGCAAATCCCATAAGTAAGTGTCAGCAGAAACTCCAGGAGTGATTTCTCAACATCTCTGCTGATTAGGCAGAAATCACCCTGATTCTAAAATTGTTCTTATCAAAATAAGAAGGGTCATGCAAAACATACCCTGCTTAAAGGTCTTGAGTCAGAAACTGGAAATGGAGGCCACACTCTTAGTAATGTGTAAAGTAGTTTCCAAACTGAGAATTTATCTAATTCTAACAAATGATTTAATGGTATTTTAAAAATCCTGATCACTTCCTGAATTGCCCTGGTTTTAGGGCTCCTGGGTGCCCTCAGGCTGACAGTATTACCTTCCAACTTGCATTCATTGCAGCCCTTGATATGTGCACAGAGGAAACCAACTATTCAAGTTACTCCCTGTTTCTGCTCAGCCAATGAATTTAAGGGGATCTAAGCTTAGTACTCCTTCTTAAAAATATCTTTAGCTGTATTATACCCTCTAGTCATTGGCCTCCTCCAATGGCATTCCCTTTCACCAAGAAGCTGAACTATAATACATCAGCTACAGTTCTGAGTTAATGTCCGCTCCATCATCATTCCAATGCCTTTGTCACTTCAATATTCCTCAAGCACAGAACATACATACATCTAGACTAATGCATAAATAGAACAGCACTGGTCCTGTTTGTTTAGGGTGTCGTAATTATTTTAATACATGACTGTTTTTGTTGTCTTTGCAGTAACATGATAGCTTTAATTCTGGTGCAAAGAGTGGTTTGAATGAAGTGGACCTTTCTTTTCCTGGCTATAGAATGGTCAGTAAAAAGCAAAATGTACATAGGGGCTTGAGATAATGAAAACGGATCTACAAAATGTTCATAGCAAATGAATTTGTGAAAATAGCAGTTCTTTATCTTATTCTAGTCTTTGAATTTCAAAAACCTAGGACAAGAAGGCAGTAGCATGAAGGAACATAATCACACTGCCAGAAGGACAAAACATATTTTAGATCTTTCTAAATGCTGCTGTGTGTATCCCTCATGTGTTCAAGTATTACTATTCCTCTTTGTAATGTCAGGCTAATTCTCCTTAAAAGAAGCTCAACTTGGAACAATTTAATTGAATCAGAAAAGAACAACTGCCAATTAGCACTGAATGTATGTGATAATACAGACAGCAAAATGCTTGAGTTAAATTTATAATCCTTCAGAATTCCTATGGATTAAATAGCAAAGAGGAAGTCATGGGTGGTGTGTGGAATTTTATAAATATCGATATAACTGTGATTATACAAGAACAATAACTGGAGAGAAAAGTGATAAAATGCCCAGTACTATATTAACATATGAGAGAGAATTTGAGCTATTAAGTGCCAAGAGCAGTAAATTCCAAGGACAGTGAATCTTCAATTAATTTTCTTCATAAAGCCTTTGAAGGGCCTCTGGGCTTATTCAGATCATTAGAATTGCTTTACAGGCCCTAAACAAGAAACCCTATTTGCTGTTAATCGAAGTGAAAGTTTGCAGCTGGGAGCCTATAATGACTACATTCCTATAAAGATCCAGAGGAATTTATTATTTTTTTCCTTCAATTTAGGAATTAATGTCTCAAAATCTTAAACATTAAAGAAAACATCTGCCTTGATACTAATATTTTTGATTATTTTTTCCACGTTACAAGTCAACAAAACTCAACACAATTCAAAACTCCATGTTTTTTGTTTCTGTTGACTTCTCAGTCAGCAGCATGGCCTGGAGAGCCATAAATGATTGCAGATTACATTTTAAAAGACAAATGTTTATAATTTTTCAAAAAGTTGGCATCTAAGATCCACAAAATCATGTTGGAAGTATCTCTCATCTCATTGCTTCTCTCTCCCCAGGAGCTACACACAGCCTCTCCTCTTTCTTCTTTTTGTCTCCAAAATGAAGTTCCTTTGCCAACCCTTAACACCCCTTCTGAACTTTTCTTCTTAATGTGTCTCTTCTGCTTTTTTTTTGAGGCACTATCGGTTTCATTTTAGTTCAAAAAAAATTTCTCTATACTGAATGTCTCCATTCTTCCTAAGAATACTCTTAGGCCTCACTGTCAATAAGCACCTTTCCTTGATCTCTACAAAGCCCTCGACCTATTCAGCTGGCACTCTATTGCACTTATTCCTCAACATGTGGAAATCTGGTTCCATTTTCCTTCACATGATCTATAGCTGTACTTACCCTACTGATGCATTTCCCATGGGCTTATGTCAAGCCATTGATTAGATAAAAATGACAAATTGTGTCAAAGTATTAAAGTTATATGAGGTGTTTTTCTGGGGAAAGTTATTTTAATTGGGTAATTGTAGTGGGTTGAATCCATGTCTTCTTAGAATCTCAGACTGTGTGACTTTACTTGGGATTTAGGTCTTTGTAGATATAAGTTATGATGAGATCATATTAGATTTGTGCAGACCCTAAATACACAGACCCAATGACCATGGAGATACAGATAAGAAGGCAATGGGAAGATGGAAACAGAGCTTGAAGTGACAAGTCTACAAACATGGAATGCTAAGGATCACAGCAACCCCCAGAAGCCACAAGAGGCATGGAATGGCTTCTTCCTTGGGCCTCCAGAAGGAACCGACTCTGCCAACACCTTGATTTTGAACTCCTTAACACCAGGAATGTGAGAGAATATATTTCTGTTGTGTTAGGCCAAGCAGTTTGTGGTAACTTGTTATGGGTGCCCCAGGAAACAAATACAATAGTTAAAAACTATATATTACTTTCATATAAAACAAAAGGTATATTTGCAAGTGGAAAATATTCCACATAATGCATTTTATGAAATTAATATGAGAATAATCATAATATCTCTACTTTTTTACCCCTACCCCAGGCCTTTTTTTCCAAGGGGTAGTTCAGTAATAAAATTGAGGAATACTATCTTTGAAAACTCACAATCATTACTAACTACTTCATTCAAGAGCCTCTTGGTTTTTGATATCCTTAAAATGTTAGCAACATTCTAAACTATAGACCAGTTTGTTAAGAACACAAATCAAATTTTCATTTTTCTTCTCTGTCATGGAATCACACATCTCTACTTCCTATAAATTGCTATCTGCATGTTGGGCTTCAAATTTTTCTCTAACCACTCAAAATATGGCATTATTTTTTAAGTTTACCTTGGTTTTATTACATGCAGTTTCATCTATTATTTCTTTGAGTTAATCCCAAATATAAATTTGAACAAATCAATTCTCCAGCCTGTTAGTACGTCCAACAGCCTGAGATCCCTCTTCAGCTCCTTGCTGACTTCTTGTGCATCATTTGTCTCTTATTTGCCATCATGTTCCACACTGAACTCATGACCCAATCCTTCTCGTATTTTGACAAACTAGGTATTGGACTTCTGATTCTTGTTACGGCACCAGAATTTGGAAGTCACCAAGGCTCAAAGCCTTATATCTTTTCTTACTGTTCTCGGCCTCTCTCATAACAAATAATAAAAGAGATATAACATTTATTGTTTGTGGCAGCAATTTGGCTAGGTGCTGTAGCCTTAGTCAGGGTCCCAGCAGGTTCCTCAGAAAAGAACCATCAAAGTGAATAAAACAGGACAAGGAAAAAGGGAGCATCCTGGATACAGGAGCAGTTGGGAGCCAGCTCTTATCACCCCTGGCCCTGAAGGGACAAGGTGAAAAAGCTATTCCCAGAAGCCAGAGAAAGCTGAGAGCATAAGTATCTGTAAAGGAGGGGTTAAGAAACAGGGATGTGACCTTTTACAAAAGGTTCTGCAGGAGGAAGCTGGAAGGAATAAATTCCAACTTTACTCTCCTCACGAGCACTTCAACTCTTATCTTTCTCAGTACCTCCTACTGACTGAACCCCACCAGAAACAAGAATGTAAGGGGGTTTCTTGAAGCAGAGCGGATTTTCCTAAGAAGGCAGCTTCTTGGGGCACAGAATCAAATGGAAAAGGGTGGAAAATCAGTCTATCGGACAATATGCATTTATTGTTAAGACACCTTTAACTTGCTATTTTTTAAAATATGCACATTTTTTACTTGCTCAAAGTGGATGTACCCTACCCTCTAATCTCTTTCTAAATTGTATCCTCTCCTTTCCACCATAACCAGTCCTGAATAGCTCCTGTTTAGGCTTTCTACATCACCATTTTTTTAACTTTCTTGTTTCTTTTTTGTTATCTCTTTCCATTCCGGTCTGGTTTTAGATGGTGGTTAGAATAGCAACTATAAAAAAAAAAATAGCAATGACAAGACAAACTTTTCCCCAAAAATATAGAGGTTTCAATGCCAACTATAAAGAACTTGGCAGTTATCACTCCTGTCCCTGCAACAAGAAAAAATGGAATGAACTGAAAATGAGGACTTTCTTCATCAGTGAACTAAGGTTGCAGGGCATACCACAACCATCCAGACAGATGAGTCTAGAGTCACAACTAAGATATTTTACCTGAAGCAGAAGCTCCTGATCCCATAAACTAATATGAACACTTAAATGGTTATTTTGATGAATTGCTGGAGACTGAGTGTTGACTAGTATGACAGTTTAGAAACTCTTGGGGCCTACAGTCTTTTAGGAGTGCCTACACTTTGTGCCTACCATTAGAAACACCAACAGAATCTCATTTTAAGGACCCAAAAGAGATCCCTTTAAGGCTCTGTCAGGGTGAGGAGAAGAGCAATCAATGTGAAATACTCTGAGAGAATTCTTTATAACAAAGGCCTCTTTGGCATCGAAAAATTTTTACCAATGCCTTATCCTGGCAGGGGGAAGGGCAACATTTCTGCTTAGCCCACCCTAGCATTTCCGTATTACTTAGTGATGGGAGGGGGAAAGCTGGAAGAATGCCTGTGAAGGGCATAACATAGCAACAAAGGTCCACTTATGATTTTTAATGGTTCAGATTTTAGAATGCTGTCCTTCCCCCACTATTGACACCACAACAGAGCTCTAACATAATAGTAGTGGATTACATGCGGAAGAGATGAAAAATACATATTTCTCTGAGGAGGAGTACTTAGGTAAGCCCAAATCATGAGGAGAGAAAAAACAGGGAGACTAGAGGCACTTGCCTCTGAAACCTATAGGGACAGCAAACATTAAATACAGCCCATATCATATCCCAATCATCACAAAACCTCACCTTCAAGTCTTGTTTACCTCAGTTCCTATAACCTGATATACCATGTCTGGCTTTCAATAGCAAAAAAATTCAAGGCATGTCACAACACCAGAAGAAACACACTGTTTGGAAGCATAATCCAAGCATCAGAATTCAACTCAGATATGAAACAGATGCCAGGATGATCAACCAGGAAATTTTAGAATAATAATGATTAATACATTAAGAGCTCTAATGTAAAAGTCAGTATCATGCAAGGACAGATGGGTAATGTCAGCAGACATAAAAATCTAAGAAAGTATAAAAAAGAAATGCTAAAACTCAAAAACACTGTAATATAAAAGAAGAATATCTTTGATGGGTTCATTAGTAAAATTGACAAGACCAAGGAAAGAATCAGTGAGCTTGAAGGTAAGTCAACAGAAACTTCCCACACTGAAATTCAAGGAGATAAAAACAAATCAAAGCAGAACATCCATGAACTCTGAGACAATTTCAGAAGTTTAACATGCATAATTGGAATACCAGAAGAAAGAGACATAACAGAGTAGAAAAAAATATTTGAATTAATAATGGCTTGAATTTTACAAAATTGAGAACAGTATGTTTTAGTCTCTCTGATATCTTTATCAGAATTATAACAATGTAAGAACTTAATAATAACATACTTTTATTTCTCCTCTATGGGCAGTTGTGTTATTTTTGTTATAATTATTACTTTCAATATGTTATAAACCACAATCTACACTGCTTTTTGTTGAAACAAGCTATTAGCCTTTAAAGAGATTTAAATGATGTTTAAAACTCATGTATATATTTAAAAACTTGAGGAAAGACACTAAACCAGAGATATCCAGGAAATGCAGAGAACTGAAAGCAGGATAAATACAGAAAGAAACAAAAATGTTAAAACTACACTTAGGCTTTGGTAAACTCAATAATCTCCACCCCCACCCCATACCCAAAGATATCCATATCTCAATCCCCAGAATTTGTGAATGTTACCTTACATGGCCAAAAAAGAGCTCTGCAGATATGATTAATTTAAAGGTCATGTGGTGGGGCAATTATCCTGGATTATCTGTCTGGGCCTTAAATGCGATCATATAAATCAGACAGATGCAGAGGATTTGACACAGACAAAGGAGGGGAGGCAGTGTAAACACAAGGCAGAGACTGAAGTCATAAGACAACAAATCAAGGAATGCTGGCACTACCAGAATCTGGAAGAGGCAAGGAATAGGTTCTCCTCTCCAGCCTAGAACCTCCTTTAGAGTCTTGCTGGCAACTTTATTTTTATATCGGTGATGCTGATTTTGGGATTCTGGCCTCTAGAATGGCGGGAAACTAAATATTTTTATTTTAATCTGCCACATTTATGGCAATTTTTATAGCAGCTAGAGGAAACAAATATATTCAAGCTACAAAAAAAGCAAAGACAAAATCACAGGAAGAATATGAAATGAAAATAAAAATAAACAAAATTAAAATCATTGAAGTGAAATACTTAAAACATGGTAAACATTAATCCAGCCATATCAGCAATCACTTAAATGTTAATGGTCTAAATACACTGATTAAAAGACAGAGATTTTAAGAGTAGATAAAAAACAAGATGAAATTTTGGGGGTATACAAGTAAGTCACTTTAAATATGAGATTCATATAGGTTAGATATAAATGATTAGAGAAAGATATAGTATGCTAATACTAGCCAAAAGAAGGCTGCAGTAGCTATATATTAATTTCAGACAAAGCAGATTTCAGAACATAGAATTCTATCAGTTTTCAAGAAAGATATTTCATACTGACAAAGGAGACAATTAAGAAGACAAAACAATTTTAAACATGTCTGTATCTAAAAACAGATTAAAAAACATAGGAGGCAAAAGCTATAGACGAACCTCCCATGCAAACAATCCCAAGTAATTTCTATAGATTATCTACCTTCAACAGGTGATATATAACTCTCTACCACTTAAATGTGGCTGTTAATATTGACTTCTTCAAAAAACTATAGTATGGAAAAACTAAAGGGAAAAACAAGGTGGGAATTTTAGAGTAGAGAAATTTACAAGCATCATTTTACAGTTGATTAAGGTCAAAATTAATGATAAGTATGATAATATCAGTTAACAATATGTACTATCATGTTGATAGTATCGTATGATGAGAATAGCCTTTATTTCTATAGTTTTCCTCCCAAAATAAGTAACTCGGTATAATCATGAACAAAATAGTAGACAAATTCTAATAACATTCCACAAAATATTTGACCAATATTCCTCAAAACTCTCAAGATCTCAAGATCTGTGTAGAGAGTATTGGAACTCCCTATACTATATTATTTTTAAAGATTCTAAAATAATAAAAGAAATGTTTATATAAAAATGTTTTCCAGGAAATATGTGTCCATAAAGCCTTATCTGTATTTACAGAAATCTGTATAAAATTTTCAGTTGCACATTTTGCAACATCTAAAATAAGGTCTCACCCTTTTAAACTTAACATATCCTTTCTATAGTAAATTCAGAATACTCAGAACACTAAGAGCAGTTTTCTTTTGAAAAAATAGACAAATCTTTAACTAGACTCACCAAGAAAAAAAGAGGGTTCAAATAAATGTAGAAATTAAAGAGGAGACATAACAACTAATACCACAGAAATACAAAGGAGGAAAAGAGACTACTATGAGCAATTATACATAAAAAAATGGAAACCTAAAAGAAATGAATGAATTCCTAGACAAACACAACCTACCAAGACTGGTACATGAAGAAGTAGAAAATGTAAACAGACTAATTGCTAATAAGGACATTTAATGAGTAATCAAAAATCTCTCAACAAAGAAAATTCCAGGACCAGTTGGCTGCTTCACAGTTGAGTTCTACCAGACATCTACAAAATATTTAATACTAATCCTTCTCAAACTCTTCAAAAAAATAGAAAATGAAGAACATTTTCAAATTCATTTTACAAGGCCAGCATTACTTTGATATAAACCAGAAAAGGACACTACCAGAAAATTACACACCAATATCCCTGATGAACATAGATGCAAAAGTTCTCAATAAAATATAAGAAAACAAAATTCAACAGTGTATTAAAAGTTCACATACCATTATCAAGTGGGACTTATTCTAGGGACATAAGGCTAGATAAACATCCAAAAATCAATGTGATATACTACATTTAAAAAATTGATAAAGATCATATGATCATTTCAGTAGATGCAGAAAAAACATTTGATGAAATTCAACATTCTTTCATGATTATAAACTCTCAAAAAACTAAGCGGAACATACCTCAACGTAATAATGGTCACATAGACTACAGCTGACATGATACTCAGTGGTAAAGCCTGAAAGCTTTTCAAGTTTAACTGCTATCCACTCAGTCTTCACACAATATGTTTATTTTCATAAAAAAAAATATATAAATATGAACAAAGAGCTTAATGACACACTTTTTATAAGAAAATTTAGTAGCTGAAGTCAAATGCAACATGATTTTAGAACAGCAGAAGGCTGACTAAGGAATTAATTCTACTGTTTCATTCTTTTAAATGAAGTACTTTTACTTCTCTATTCATCATGTCCATGAAACAGATCAAAAGGTAGTATTGCAAAGAGTTTTTGTAAGAATGGGTCGTGAATATAAACATGAGCAACTTTTTCCTGAACACATCTCCTTGGGCAAGGGAAACAAAAGCAAAAATGAACACATGGGACTACATCAAGCTAAAAAGCTTCTGTACAGTAAAGGACACCATCAGCAGAACAAAAAGGCTTCCTACAGTATGAGAGAATATATTTGTAAATGATATATCTGACAAGGGGTTAACATCCAAAATATATAAAGAACTCACACACCTCAACACCCAAAAAGAAAATAACCCAATTAAAAAATGGGCAGAGGATATGAACAGACAATTCTCCAAAGAAGAAATTCAGAGGGCCAACAGGCACATGAAAATATGCTCCACATCATTAATTATCAGGGAAATGCAAATTAAAACCACAATGAGATATCACCTCACACCAGTTAGGATGGCCAGTATTGAAAAGACTAAGAACAACAAATGCTGGTGAGGATGTGGAGAAAGGGGAACCCTCCTACACTGCTGGTGGGAATGTAAACTAGTTCAACCATTGTGGAAAGCAATATGGAGGTTCCTCAAAAAACTAAAAATAGAAATACTATTTGACCCAGGAATTCCATTCCTAGGAATTTACCCAAAGAATACAACTTCTCAGATTCAAAAGACACACACACCCCAATGTTTATTGCAACACTGTTTACAATAGCCAAGATAAGGAAGCAACCTAATTGTCCATCAGTAGATGAATGGATAAAGAAGAAGTGGTACATATAAACAATGGAATACTATTCAGCCATAAGAAACAAATCCTACCATTTGCATCAACATGGATGGAGCTACAGGGTATTACGCTCAGTGAAATAAGCCGGGTGGAGAAATACAAGTACCAAATGATTTCCCTCATTTGTGGAATGTAACAATGAAGCAAAAATGAATGACAAAGGAGCAGCAGACTCACAGACTCCAAGAAGGGATTAGTGGTTAACAAAGGGGAGGGATGGAGAAGGGTAGGTGGGGAGGGAGGGAGAGGGGATTGAGGGTATTATGATTAGCACACATGGTGGGGGGGGAGTCATGGGGAAGACAGTGTAGCACAGAGAAGACAAGTAGTGACTCTGTGGCATCCTACTACACTGATGGACAGTGACTTCAATGGGGTGTGGGGGGACTTGATAATATGGGTGAATGTAGCAACCACAATACTTTTCATGTGAAACCTTCATATGCGTGTATATCAATAATACCTTAATTAAAAAAAAAATAATGGTTGTGAGTCTGTTGAGGAGAGATGAAGTACAAAATAGACCTGTATTGATGGGCAATAGGCACATGAAAAGATGCTCCACATCACTAATCATCAGGGAAATGCAAATCAAAACCACAATGAGATATCACCTCACACCAGTTAAAATGACCACTATCCAAAAGACAATAAATAACCAATGTTAGTAAGGATGTGGAGAAAAGGGAACCCTCCTACACTGTTGGTGGGAATGTAAATTGGTACAGCTACTGTGGAAAGCAGTATGGAGGTTCCTCAAAAAACTAAAAATAGAAGTAGCATATGACCCAGCAATTCCACTTCCAGGAATTTACCTGAAGGAAACAAAATCCCTGGTTCAAAAAGATATATGTACCCATATGTTTACTGCCACATTATTTATAATAGCCAAAATACAGAAGCAACCTGTGTCCATCAGTAGATGGAATGGATAAAGAAGAGGTGGTACATATACACAATGGAATATTATTCAGCCATAAGAAGAAAACAAATCCTGACATTTGCAACATGGATGGTATTATGCTTAGTGAAATAAGCTAGGTGGAGAAAGATAAATACGATATGATTTCACTTATTTGTGGAATCTAAAAATAAAACAAAATAGAATAGCAGTAGACTCACAGACTGGTGATTATCACAGGGGAGGAGCTGGAGTGAGTGGGTGGGTATGGGGAGAGGTTTAAATAGTTTAAAAGTTCTCAGTCATAATATAAATTTGTCACAGGGATGGCAGTACAGCATGGAGAATATAACTAATGATTCTGTAACCTCTTTCTACATTCTGTAATATCTTTCTATGTTGACAGTAACTGTACTAGCTGGGTTGAGGATTTACTAATGTGGGTCACTGGTGAACGACTGTGTTGTATACTTGAAATTAAAATAAGATTGTAAATCAACTATAACTCAATAAATAAATAAAGTAAAATAAAATAAAAGACCTGTATTGATACCATTCATTATTATGTTGGCATTACACCCAGTGGTCTGTTATATTAAATCTTATTCAAATAAATATTTTCTGGCTTAAGATTTCTACTAGTTTTTATGATTGCAAAGATGCCCTAGGAATATAATCCACTTTATAATATTGACTTTGTATTTCTTATATTACAATTGACTACCTGCTATTTTCCTGTAGAAATAAAAAAAATCTATAAAATTGAACTTTTTTGTAATGGTCACTTCAAATTATTTGTTCAGTTTAATTTTGAGACACTCAGAACATTACCAATTAATTTTGTAATTGTAATGAATAAGGATATTATGAATGACAGCTAATTATATATTTTATAGGAAATAAAATGTAAACATAGTATCTTTACAGTACATAAAAAGAGCAGTGTGCAAAATTTCAGAAACATTATGACTGAGCTAATGCAGAATATTTCCTTAGAAGAAGATACCAGAAGTGTACCCAGTAAAAGTACAGATGATTGTACTAAAGTGTTGGAAATACACTTTCTTCTCCACCTTCATGAATAATTTCCAGATGGTCTCAATGTATTTATATTACTATTGTAAATACATATTTTTTATTAGTTATAAGTATTTTGGTGCCATTCTTTCAATCATATTTCTCCAAGATACTCATTTTAATATTTAAAATAGACAACTTCTTATATATTTTGTCCATAAAAACTCAAATAAATGTGGCACCCCATGAGCTTTGCTAATATTTCAATGGAAGTGCAGTGGAAGGCAGTTTCTAAAATCCTCTTCTTTGAACTAAATCCATTTATTCCTTTAAAGTCAAGATTTACTATGAGCCAATTATTTTTTTGAAAAAAAGCTACTCAATTTACAATGTGTTTTTAGCTGTTGAGATTTAAAACAACATATTTATGTGTTGAATATCAAGAGGATACAAAAATATCTAAAGAACACTAAAGTAAATGACAAAGTTTCAATTAAGTGGTCACATTTTTCTGGAATCCTAAATATTATAGCTGGTGTGTACTAGCAATATAAATGAAAATCAAAGTGAGTTTGAAATGTTTATACACATAGATTTTCTGTTATATCACACATAGCAGTGAAGAAGTTCAATATTTAATACAAAATCATAACTATGATAGGAAGTCTCACAAACATCTTACTTTTATATCTTTTAGGCAAAGTCAACAATTTCTTTAATACTGACTATATAGTATAGATTTTAGATGAAGCAGAAGAAATGTAAGAATTAATTTAGGGACAAAAGCTACTAGAAAGATAAGTCATATGAATATAAACATAGTCAGTGAATATATATACTTACAATAACTCTTTGTAGTGTAAAAGTAAAAGGTATTCCTGTATTTTCCATATTTGTGTAAGTTGTAATGACAAGGGAGTATGGTGTTGAAAGACACTTTATTGAAAATTGGGTTAAGAAAGAGGAAGAAGTCAAAGATGATTTCCAAGTTTTAGACTTGGGTAAATAGAAGGATGCAGCTGTTTTCATCTGAGATGGGGAATACTAAAAGAATGGGTGAAGGGAAGGATGTTTGAATACAAGATTCATCTTCAATGTTCTAAGTGTGGCAGGTCTGTGAAGCAGCCACATAGAGATGTTAACAAGAGTTCATTTACAAGCTGGCCCAGAGACCTAGTCATGAGAGATGAGAAAGCTTCAGAGTGGTAACTTTTACTTTCTTTGAGAAGAATTCGCCTTTGGAGAGTAAAACAGGGTAAAAGGGGAATTGGAGGTGAGAAGAGAGCTGAAACAGTTTGAAGCTTACATTCTTCGAGAGTGAGAAATAAAGTTTATCAGGAAACAAAAAGATTAACAGACTTGGGAGTTTATCTGAGGTTGATAATTATGAATTTATAGTGATCTAGATCTGATGCTTGGCAAAAGTTTCTCCAGTCATGCTTGACAAAAGCACAGGAAACATAGTAAGGTTTTTTGCCAATAGATGCATATATGGAAAATAATATATTAAAAAAGTATTATTGATATTATGAACAACACAATCTCAGCTGTAAACATACTGTCAAGAGAGGAGTGAATACATGGAAGGGTGTTTTACTGTGACAAAATAGAAGGGGCATTGGAATGGACAGCTTATCTACATCGAAGAATGGTCCTAGTGCAGTGACTGAACAAGGGAATTGGAAAAGGAGGTAGTTGTGGTAAGAGGTTCAAATTTTTGAACTAGTAATTTTGGACATGAATAAAGGGTATCAGGCAATTCTCCATGGATGGAGATATTCATTGTGTGCGTATAGGAATGTAAAGTGTTGGTCTGATTAAAAAGGATCAGAACCTTGTAGAATGGTGGAAGGAAAAGGTGGGTAAGTAGAATCAGCAGAGTTTATTTATGATTCAAGAGGCAAATAGTAGCCATTTTAGTTTCTTAAGCATATACATGGTTCAAATTTCTTTTTAAATATAAGTTTGCTAAAACACAGTATTACAAACCTAACAGTATTAAAATTTGTCTTACTACTCACAATTCAGGATGGGAATGTATGTTTTAAATCAAAATAAATGACATAAAATGTAATAAAGAAGGGTAAGTGATGCCTAACATCAAAAGGGCAGAAAAAAATTAGGATCATTTCCCAGACATGTTTATATGAAATAAAACAGGATTGTAAATGTTAAAATTGTCAATTTGTTTACATAATAATTTGAAAGGAACAGTTGTGAGAATCAACCTGAATACCAATGATATAATGCACAAACATGTTACCTTTATGAAATTTTTGCAGCATACCCTCCTTGGTAGACCAGTAACTCAGATCCATATCTGAGTTTAACAATCTCACAAAAGGAACAATTAAATTGCCTTCTCATGTGATGGTGGGTTTTCGGCAAGGGGAGAGTAAGACCATAACAATTTTGGCTAAATGAATGTGAATCTAAAAGTTAAAAGAAATAAAATACAAAGAAAATGAAACTAAATAATTGGGTTAAAAAGATGTCATGAATTGTAAATGAGATTTGCTTTGAGGAGCTGACTCACACATGCAAAGCTTTCTATGAAAGCTTAGAATAAAATAGACCATAATTTTACTTACGAAGAAAAAAGTCTTATTTTTTTCCTAATGCCATTTGGATAATTATGAAAAGGACAAAGTAATTTCTACATACTTCTTTGAATTGTAAGACTTTGATATTAGAACAAAAATTTGGTTTTGGAGACAATCATGCATTTTAATTTTTCCCTCTTTTTTAGAGAAGATGAAGGCAATGGGTTAAGGAGAGTATCAGAAAAGAAAGAGAAGTTGATTTATAATCTATGTCTGTGTGTAGAAGCAAGCTCACATATTCATCAAATAAAAATATTTCATTTCAAGCAGTTTTATTCTTTATTCTAAAAGAATAGATATGTTGACTTTGTTACAGATTCCCCAGACACTAGAAAAAAATCTGTAGTCACAGAAAATAGAACTTTCTTCTTTTCACTCAATTCCAACTCCCCAATCATGTATATATGCACCTGTTTAAGTCTATGTATATACAGGTAAATGTACATGGATGGACTCAAGAGACCAGATCAGAAAAAGCAACTAGGAAAATTAATGAGACTCCTAACTTAAATTAAAATGTAGGTTAAAGGCCAACCTTACTACTGTATGGACAAAATTTCACTAATAAATTTCCTCATGAAGGGATCTGCTACCTCTTCAAATATTAACCCTTAAGTACACATGATGTGCATACATTCATTTACCACCATTTATCTATCACTCTATTTAGAAAACACATGCTTTTAAAATGAAATGTCAACTATTTTCCTCTTGGTGTATACGTGCACCTATGCGGCGGTTTGTGTGTTTGCTACAAGGATAATATATTGTCCTTGCCCACCCCTGAATGACTGTTATTGGGATTTATGAAGAAAGATATTATATGAATAGACACATTGGCATTCTTCCAAATAAGGACAAAAACTGTGCCAGAAATACTTACAGTATATCTTTTCCTAATGTTCTCAGGGAGCTGACATTTTAGAAAATAGCTTTTAAATAAACACTTTAACAAAGTTCTGGGAAATTAAATCATTGAAATACTGAAACTCAAATTTGCTTAAATCCTCAGGATCCTTCCTTGTCATTCTCTTTGAATGTGTTAAGAACATCGAACTTAAAACCTCCTCCTACTAAAATCAAGGCACTTTTATAAAAGGCATTAGTTATACTGTGTGTTCATTTGGCTCCCCTTTCTACAAATTCCTGCCAACTGGTCTTCCTGCTTCTGCTTGATTTAGTTAATGGCCTTTGAGCGACAGCTCTAATACTTAGAAAACAAAATATCACTTTTTTCAAAATCTATCTTAATAATGTCCATTTTTAGGCATCAGCCCTTTAATCTAAAGCCTTACAGAAGAGATCCAGCCCCTCATCTGCAAAACAAACATTATCTCATCTTTTGTGAGTAACGAGGAAGTCACATCAGTAACAGTAAGGAACCACTACTGCCTCTTGAGCTTCCCTTTATAAAGCAGAGGATCTCACACTCATGACAAAGTTTCACTCCAAGTATTTTGAGAGGACTTTAGAAAATATGTATGTTCGCAAGCGCAAGTCATGTGCCCGGCCGCTGCTGCTCTCTGCCGTACTCTATTGTTGAACACCACCCTGTCCTCCTACTTGTTTTCACGTAGGAGAAAACAAGTAGTGTGTCGTGTCTGTCACTGTTATTTCTCGTGAAAAATGACTACTTCTGCATTCTGAAACAGCAAAATTACAAAGTAATTAATAATAATAATAATAGTAATAATACATCTGCATACTTTTAAATCTTTGCTCTTTCAACATAATGTTTTTCATTGATATAGGGATGCTATTTGAGACTATACTGTCAGGACTTCAACAGTCCCGTATAAAGTATGTCTCTGAAAGGTGTAACTATTAAAACTGTCTTCCTAAGAGCATCAGCTATTTGTCCACTGTTCCCTAGAACTGACCAGGATTCCCCATGTCATCACATCTGGTTCATTACACATATTACTTCAATTCTTCTTCCCAGGCAACCGTACTTCTTTTTTCCTAATCATCTGAAAAAAAATGCATACCATGTAATGCAAATTGCTGAGTATAAATCAACCAATCCTAATAGTGCACCAGATTTACCTAAACAAATTTGAATTCTAAGTACAACCAAGACCAGATATACTACAGAATAGTTTCTCTTTTACTGTATAAATATGCTTGTTTCTTTAAGTATCCCTCACAAATCTATCAAAACTTTTCTGAATGTATGCTTTGTTTTATTGTTTTGTTTGTTTGATACCACTGTTAGGATGTGATCAATGCCTCCAAAATAACACAAAGTGAGTTCTAGCTCATTGTGAATATATAAAAAAAAATAGTGTTGCATAGTGGACAAGATTGGGGAGCTCTGGCATCCAATTCTCTGGGAATAATTCTAACTCAACCAGTTAGAATAGCCCTTATTATTTTTTTGGTATTTGGCAAAAAGTACAAACATAGGACCCTGACCCATGATCTGCTCCATGCCTTGCTCTATCCCCATGCCAGGAGAGGCCCTAAGGGCATTCCCATGAATGTGGACACCTAGCCCACACATCCAACCTCTATTTCCTTAGCTCCATCTCCTAAATCAGCCAGCGTTTAACCAACCTCAGTCACCCTCCAGGCCTGTGGATGTACGCATTAGAAGCATAACGTACTTGACAGAAGATGAATCAGCAAAAGGTCCACTTAGGCTGAGGCAACATGTTGAGGATCATGTGGAAAGGAAAGTCAAGTGAGTAGTACAAAGGACTAAGGTTCAGAAAGGGTAAGGGCTCTAGATTGGCACATTCCTTTGCCCACACACCCAACTCATTGCTCCATAGTGCAAGGTGTGCCAGAGAATGAGAGGGTCCCTTAAAAGCAAGGCTCAGTGTGAAACCTACAGGTAATATGTAAACTAGGTATGTGGCTTGCCCACTGCAAGTCTAAAATTGTCAAGGGCACAGCATAGTACATAAATATAATAACCTCTTATTAAAAGTTATCCATTGTTATCTTTATTCAGTCATTCAAATTTCTAAGCACCACCACGACATTAGCCTATTTTATGGTCGGTCTTCATGAAAGGAAAATGAGCAGAAATTTTTATGACATTGCTTTATCTTTGTCTCTTAACTCCATATTCCACTATTTTCACTAATTCTTTTTCAGGATCAACAGTGATATTTCTCTCACAATGCTGAACTTAGAGTTTGCACTACATGTGGTAGTTGAGAAAATTACAAAAGGAAGTATATAAGGGCACAGTGAGACATCTCCTTCAACCATACCTTTCTGCCATTTCCACCTCTACTTCCAAAATGAGTCAATGCCTCATCTTTCCTCACCATTTAAAACTTAAGTTCCTGAATGCTACTATAGAAAATCGAAAAAGCCATGTGTGCTGGAGCCACCACATATTAAAGGTCACCAGCATCAGCTGAGTCATACTCATTATTCAGCAGCATATTTATGTGTACAGTCATCTCCCTGTGCTATAGCTGCAGTACCAACTGCAGAACTTTAATGACCTCCCTTCCCCAAAGCAGTCACCCACCACTACTCTCCATTCTCTAATCCCCTTTCACACAGGGGCTTACCGGCTGCATTTCCCAGTCCTGGGCATATAAACTTATCTGAGTCTACCCCTAATATCTCTCTTCTTTCCAGATTACTTTCATGCTCCTTAGCAAAACAGTTCTCTTCAACAATATTCTAGTTCCTATGCTCTTTGGCCTCCCCCAAGATAAAAATGCTCACACTCTGCTGTTTTCTTTCTTCCCATTAAGCCTTTAAATATACTCAACTCTCTTCTCTCATGAATAAAAATCTCCCTTGATCTTCTACATATAATCCTACTTTTAAATCCAAGTATCTTAAAACTTAGTCTATGCACATCGTTTCCATATCCCTTCATATTTCTTCTTAACCTAGTATTATCTGACTTCTATTCCTTTTCCTCAACTAAAGGGCTCTTGTTCAAGTCAGAGATTTCATAATTGTTCTTTTTAATAATTCTTACATTTCACTATTTTATTGATCTTTCTACATTTTACATGTTCATTGTTATATATTTCAGCTCTTCCCTCCCTTGGATTTCATGTCATGACTTGATCTGAGCTTTTTTCTTGCCTTCTCATTTCTTAATTATCATATCCCTTCCTCTTCTGTACTTTAATTTATGGTAGTTTTAATGATTTATCCTATTTTCTCTCAATAACTTCTTCCTCAGTCATCTTTCATATTCTCATGATTTCCAAAATATATAGTTAGCTCATCCCTTTGACTGAATTAAAAATTCCAATATTCAACTGCTTTTTAATTGTGTTAGCCCAGAAGTAACAAATGTATTTTAAACATAGCATGCCAAAAACCAAATTATTAACATGCCCACTATATCACATCTCCTCTAATAGCCAGTATTATGGACAATATATCAGCCACTCAGAATTCTTGAGCAAATGCAATACAGTTTATCTATTTCTTTTTGAGTGAGTTTTGATGAGCAAATGCTTCTTAGACACACACCAAAGAATGATACAAAAAAATAATAAACTGATAAACTGGAATTCATTTAAAAATTTTTAAAATTAGAACTTCTGTTCTTCTAAAGACCCTGGTAAGGGAGAGAAAACACTACCCACACACCAGATTAAAATAGGTGCCCGTCACATATCTTATGAAAGACTGGTATACAGAATATATAAAGAACACTCAAAGCCAAAAATTAAGTAAACAAATCAACCTGAGTCACACATGGCCAAAGAACTTCAACAGACCCTCAGAGAAAATATGCCAGATTAGTACTTGTTTCATAAATTCTTTAGGATTATCTTAAACAGACATGTCATCTTGGAAGAAAGCTAATTTTACTTCTTTCCAGTCCTTATAACCTTTTACTTTTGTATTGCCTTTTTGCAATGGTTAGACTCTTCAGTAAAATTTTAAATAGAGGTGTGATCCTAATCTCTTGCCTTATTCTTAATCTTTTGGTAGAGAGCTAATTACTTCAGTCTTTGTAGTTTGTGAGAAGTTTATGAGATACTTTGAGACTATATTTCTCAAACATTCTTTCAGTCTCTTTAGACTCCAAGGATGATTTTCTAATTCTGATTTCTCCTATATTAATTGGCATTCTATTTTAAATAAGAAATTTTATTTATATTATGGATTCATAGATTTCATTTTACAGTGGTAAAAACTGTGAACCATGTAACTGAAGTTAAAATCACCAATATTGTGAAAAATTAGCATCATGCACCTCCTAATGAGATGCCACAAGAAAGGCAACTTCACTCCTTCCATATTTATGCCTAAATGACTAACTAAAAGTAGCTCTGAGGAAACAAATCTGAGGAACATTTTACAGAATAATTTGTTCCCACAATATCAGGGTGAAGAAAAACAAAGACAAAAGATGAGGAGCTTTCCTACCTTTTTAAAAGCTGATTAAATCCATATGGCAACAAAACGTAATATATCACCATAAGTTGTATGCAGCATTAGGGAAAAATATTTGCAAAAGATATTAGGATAATTGAAAAAAATGTAACACTGTGAAGTTGATTGTAACCAATCAAATGTAACAGTGTTAAATTTCCTAATTTTTAATAACTAAATTGTGTTTATATTAGATAGCATAATACATTCAGATATATTCAGGAGTTTAGGGTCATAATGTCTCCAAATGTTCAAAGTGTTCTGAAATATACAATATGCATAGAAATATGTGTATTAGTTGATGAATCTTGTAAGAGAATATATGACAATTATTTCTGAATCTTTTAAGTTTTAATCTTTTAATATTAAAAAAACTGTGAAAGTAAAATTTAAAACAAAAAGATGACTTGAATAAATTTCTAAGCAACAGAGAAGGAATTGTATTTAAAACCCCAAGAAAGGAGATGCCAAGTGACATTCTTTGGTAGAGAGTCAAATTCTGATTTATCTATTTTTGTGTAATTTTTTAAAGATCCATCTCTCTCTTATTCTCTGTACCTTGCCTATTTTTTTTCAATCTACATATATGTATATTTTATATATAAAATCTATCTTGATTATAGTAAGCATTCACAAAATCTAATTGTTTAAAACATCATTAGATTTCACTTTTTATCTGACAAGTCTCTGAAATTATAATATATATTATTTTTAAGATACTTAGACATCTGACGCCATTTCATAAATTTCACATATACACATTTACCATTTTATTAAAGTACTTTTACTTAACATACCAAAGTCAACCCAAAATCAACCCATGAAACTGCCTAATAAGTCTTTCAATGGGGCATAAAGTATCACAAATCTTATGAACCATGCACAATATTCATTCCAAGATTTCCAGCAAAATAAATCACCAGACACAAATTTTACATTTTTAAAAAACCTGACCAGATTAGCTAAATTTAACCGTATTTCAGATGGTCTCAGAAAGAGTTCGTCATTTCAGATTACTGGGCCAAAACAACAACAAAAGCCTGTCATTTTTCCTATCTGTTTCATACAGAAAAACTTTAAAAAGTGAACATTACTCCCAATCACAATTTTATATTCATTTATGACTCTAGGGAGTAACTATCCATATACAAAACTGTCTATAACAAAATTGACACTAATTATTGGCTGCTACTTTCAATTCAGAATTGAGTTTTTCCAACAGAGTATTATAAATGAAAATTAGTTCTCAATAGAAATTCAAGATGAAGAGACCTAAAATGTACTTATTTCCTTTGGAAATATAATGTTTCAAGTTGGTAAGATAAAATTTTAAAATATAACTAAAAATGACATGCTTTTTCCTTCTAAATGCTGAAAATTCAAATATAATGTTTCAGAAATCATCAAAAGTTTTTCACTAGTCAGAAGTTACAAAACAGATGCCCAACAGAGTTAATTGATGCAAATGAAATTGGCTTTTAATCTAGTTTCATTTGTCCAATTACATTTATAGTTTATATGCCTGTTATTTTTATTTATAGTAAGAAGCTTCTCTAGGCCTAAAATGTTAAGACATAGACATAAAACCTTTTTGCAATGTGTATCAATTCTATCATGATATTTATTTGCAAACATTTTTTTCTTTAAGTTGATGACTCTTTTGTGACATATTTGAGACAGTGTGTTACCACTAGAAATATGCATTTACCATGCAATTAACATTTCATAACGTCCCTGAATTCCACACTTTGATTTCTCATTATAAACATCCATTGGCTTATATGGCATTTATGTTTCTTTAATTTGAAGTTTAATAAAATGGGTACAAAATTAAGAGCAGAAAATATAACTTACACTTTCTTGGAAAGCAGAAAATAATGTATTCCACTGAACAGCTGGGTAACGTTCATGCTTTATGCAAATTAGTTCAAAAGCAACAAAAATAGAGAAAATGTGAGTGAATGACTATATCAAAGTGCAAATGAATGCAAATTTTCTACACATTAAAAAATGTGTGCATACACTTTTTTTAAAAAGTCCATCACACAATTTTTAACAAAACATAGGTTTTTTAAATTTTTGCTGCATAACTTTAGGTCTAACTATGATATGTAATATGTTCACCTGGAGAAACAATAAAAACAACATGAACGGGGTCATTTTGAATATAGAAAACAAAAAGAGCAATATTGGATCATATAGAAACAAAAATCAGATTTAAGAATCCCAAATAGGGTTTTAATCTTGCAAAAAAAAATAGCATTTTATTTTCCCTTTTAATATCTGATCCTTTCTCCAACAAGCATCTCTCTCCAAAGGAAATAATCTTGAGTTCCACTGATAGGTATAACTTTACTTTGTGAATAAAATGCTAAATTCCTTATGTCCTTCATTATGTCTTACATATAATCTTTCTTTTGGTCTATAAATATGAAAACAATGCAATGATGGCACATTTTAAATGACTTTTACACTGAGATATGATTGATACTCAATAATGATATTCCAAATTACCCATATTTTTAAATTGTGCAATACATATGTATCAAAACTAGAAAACTGCATACACTAGATGTATATCACTTCAATTTTAATATTCATCTTTTATTGATTTAGATCTTAAAGTTTTCTATACTGCATTTTCTTAGGGTAGACATTGCAAAAAGCTAGTGTACTACCTTGAAAAAAGTCAAAAAAATTGTTACTTTGCTTCTATAGATAGAGCATTTCTACCATCATATACTAAAATTAATCATAAATGATAATATGGAACCAGATAAGCAAAGCAAAGAGTAAATAAAATCAATTTTGTAGATATTTTCGAAGCTCTAACAACAGACACTACCATCACATACACCCTTTTTTAAGTTTTAGTTAATTTGAAATAAACATGCTTTAAAAGAAACAAATTGTGAGGAAATGGAGTTCTTGCTTTTTCCTATCTCTTTTTGTTATTTCTAAGCAACGCAAATTTCATTTGTGTTATTGAAAATCAATCTTTGAATCTAGTAGTTACATTGTCATTGCGCAACTATTTCAAGCATGCTTACAACAAAGTTAGGAAATAGGATATAAAACCCATACCAACAATTAATAAAAATAAAATGATTAAGTGCACACCAAAATGTCAAATCGTGTCACCATAGAATATTCATATTTTCTTTTTCCTGACCTGTGGTGACTTGATACAAGATTTCTATTTGAAACACACAGCAGTAAAATGGCAGCTTGCCAACTAAATGTACATGTTTCAGATACATTATTATTTCACCTGTGATGTTTTCCCTAAGCTGAATTGGCCAATCTGTCCTTTACTACTAAATACCTTGATATTTATGCTTTGTGTTGTAATTTGTCTGCTAACACATTTGTCTATGTCACTAGACAATGATCTCTTCCAGTACTGGGGCCAGAAACAAGCTACCAGACACCAGGGATCATGTTTACTTTGCCTTTATAAATTCAATATTCCCTACTAAAATGATCTTTCCAAAACACAGATCTATTTCAAATATGTTCAGTGATTTCCTATATATCTATTTTAGCATAAAGACCTCCACTGTCTGACTCTAACGTCATCACCACACCTTAGCCCATAATAACCATTAACTTTAGCTTTACAGAACTAGCATTAGTACACTGAACTCTCAGGGCTGTTTCACACTTTGACAAAAGATGTCTGAGATATAACCTTCAAAAGTCTTTCAAACTTATATGATAAAAGCAGCTGTTCACTGTACAAGTTTCAGTCAGTATGGAGGAAACACAGTGATCTCTTTTCATACCTACTCTACAGTCTTCCTCCTTTCCTCAAAGGTAACTGCTGTTGAGAGTTTGATATCATTTCATGTCCTTTTTATATACTCTAGATACAAATATATGTTTATGCTTATGAGGGCTATTTTTGTATTCTGCTGATGAAATTGTACCTGTTAAATATAAGGCAAATATTGTCTATAAATTCATTTTGTATATAAGTTTTCTGCTTATATTGTGTATTTTGCAATAGAAAAGTTTTTATAAGGGTAAATTATAGAAGTTTTTTCTTTATTGCTACTAAGAATACCCTAAATTAGACAGGGCCTCTTTACCTCATAATTTTATTTAATGGTTTGCTATATAGTTTTCTACCATATTCATAGTATTTATTTTGCATATTCACAATTTTAGTCTTTAAGTTTTGTTGTGAAAAAGGAATTTTTAAATAATTTTAAATAGATACCTAATTTTATCCAATGTATTTATAATGTATCTTTCCCTCCATTGATATGAAATATAAAACTATTTTATAAGCTACATACTCATATTTGCTTTTTCCTACATATACAATTTCATTTTGTAAATTTACTGTTGCACAAAATATGGTTTCATTCTGGCTGTTAGGATACATCTCTCTTCACTTTTTTAGTTTTTCAATTTTCCTTGGTTAGTAATGACCTTCTCTTCCATTAGAACTTTAGAATCAATGTGTCAAGCTTTGTTAAAAAAAATCCTTTTATAATTTTACTAGAATTTCATACATTAACTTGACAGCAATTGCTATTTTTACAGTACTGGGTTTCTTCTCAAGGGACATGATGTAAGAGCTTCTTAAGATTTCTTAAAGGCAAAAAAGTTGAAAAGACTGATAAATTTAATTATATTAATAAAAATAAAAACAATACATAAATGACATCTACCTACTGTCTCTCTAGATAATATAAGCAAAGACGTAAATATATATTTGGGTAGGTATGTTATAGGTAATATAGAAATATAAATTTAAATATAAATATAATTTATATACACATTCATACATGTTTTGTTTCAAGGTTATAGTGATCCTATATAAAATATGAGAAATGTTCTCTGTGCTCCAGAAGAGTTTACCAGATTGTAATGTAATCCTTTGAAAGTTTGTTGGAAATTCCCCTCAAAAACCATCTAGGGCCAGTGCCTTCTTTACACCAAGGTTTTTAACTACTGCTTCAGTTTCTTAAGTAAATATATACTCATGAAGCATTTACATTTCTTGAGTAAATTTCAACATTTTTTCTTTTAGAGATGAGTCCTCTGTGTGTTAGCATTTAAATTAGGACAAAATATTTATCTTTAAACTTTGTAGTATGTTCAGATTTTTATTTATAATATATTCTCATTTCTCTATTTTGGTGTTTGGCCAATCTAGCAAAGTCTTCTGTTCTGTAATTTTTTTTAACTTTTATTTGGTTTTATCTACATTCTAGTTGTTTTCTCTGTCATTGATCCCTACTGTAATTATATTCTTGATTATTTCATTTTATTCACTGTTATCCATTTTGTAGTGTTTTCTTTTTCTAACATCTTTAAATTTTTATCAACCTGATAATTTCCAGCTTTTATTCAATAGTTATAGATTTAATTTCACTTGAAATGTTTGCTTTTACTGTGTTCCAAGTTTTCAATATAAATTTAATCTTTCTGTTCCATTTTTTAAAATTTTTACATAATTTTTATTATAATTTATTCCTTGACCCATGAGTATTTAGGAACTTTCTTTTTTTAACTTCCAAATATATACCATTTAAAAAAACTCATATTGTTGTCAGAATGTGGTCTGTGTGATATTTCTATAACAGATGTGTCTATAACTGTATGATTTGGTATGCTATTTTTTGTGTGTGTGATTATTTCTTAAGTGCATGGGAATGTTGCCTGCAAACATCTATGTACGGCCACTAGGCAAAGCTTGTAAATACTGTTGTTCAATACTTTTATAACTTTTATAACTTTGCTGGTGTTCTATCTCCCAAACTGGTCAATGATTAAGAAAGATATTTAGTCCTATGAATTCTTGAGTCTATTTTATTTGGTAAGTATATATTTAGAAGTTTTATAACTTTTTGAAATGGATTATCATGCATGACTTTCTCTACGGTAACTTATTTTTTATTTAGTATAATTGTGATATATTCCCATAGTGTTAACAAGTTGGGAGAAATATGTTTGAATGTGCAACTGTGTATAAAAGATTACTGGGGAATACAAAATTAATTGATAACACTGGTTGCTTCAGGGTTGGGCATACATCAGTTTTAATACTGATGAGTACATCTATGGTACCTTTTGAGAAGTACAGTTGCTGTCAAAGGATATGTTCATCTTTAATTATGCAAGCTGTCAGAAAGTCTCGCTAAGGCAATTTAGGTAATTTAGGTTTTCCTACCATTAAGTTATTTCATTGAAATGTTAAAAATTATTAAAGTAACACTAAATCCTATGTAATGTAAGCTCTTCAAGGTTATAGGCCTTGTGATTTTTGCTATCACTGGAACCTAATATATTACCTGATATATAGTAACTGCTTAACCAATATTTTTGAATGGATAAATACAACAAATGTACTTTGCACCATGTATTTGCCTTTTTGCACTAATTTTCCTTTCTGCTATTGACTAACAATACCATCTGATTTTGCAGTGAGGAAATCATCCATTCTTCAATGAATGGGCTTTGGGTTGCTTTCAAACTCAGTTCTGGAGTGATCCATGTAGTCAAAACATAAACAATGAAAACACGTCATTACATTGAGCCCAGTGATTAATTCAATGATAGGTACTTGATCCATTTGCATTCATTGATAGTTGGTGAGGCTTTTTCTTGGGCTGTAAGGAGAATGACAAATAGTCTCTTAATAGGATTTGGACATGGGATGACACAAAGCTGAAATTGCTACAATCACTTTGGAACTGCAAGGAGAGAACCTCTCTACAAATGAAATATACAGGCGGTGTGTGTAGCTGAGAGGAGAAACAGCAGGCACTAACATATTAATCCTATGATTATAAAATGCTTGAAATTAATGCAATCCAGGTATTTTTCAATTATGTTTGCCAATAGATACTTTAAAGCCAGGTTGGGCTGAATTTCCTGCCATTTCTAATCAAAAACACATTAACTGATTCATGTCTTCTTTTATGTGATATTTATCTCTGTTTGATCTTAGTTAAATCCTCCTATACATCACTAAAACATTTCCTTTTATCTCTCCTTTTCTGTTTTTGATTAATAATGCAAGGTTTATCAGGGTTTTAGCCTTTTCAAAATACTTTTATCTTTATTAATTATTTCCACTTGCTTTCCTTGGAAAAATTTAATTATAGTGTTTTTAGTTTCTTGATATGAGTATTTTTTTAATTTACTGCTTTCTTTTTGAATAATAGATTAATTTGAAATTTGAATGTTTGCCTGAGAAAAATTTTCAAATTTATTCCATTAGCTTTGATACAAAATTATTCACTGGCCCCTGTTTACTAAATAACCCTTCTCATTTGATTATTTTTTGAATCATTAGTGATTTAGGAAATTCTTTTAAAATACAATTTGCATATATATTTTATTCAACAGAGGTCTGTGTATATAACACATAGATTATATGCTTTCAATATGTAAAGTTTTGTTTGTATCACTGGATGTGATAAGGTTTTATCATGACTATATTTTTCATGACTACTTAAAAAAACATTAATTTACTTGTCATAATCAACTTGATAAGAACACACAAATTTTACAATTTTCATTACATTAACATCATAGAAACCTAACATCATGCTTAATGTTCTATGTGATTTTACTGTAGCAAATATAAAATTAGAAAAAAGTTTTATTGTACCAATGCTAAACCAAGTTTCCCTGTTTTTCTCAATTATAAAATTCTCTTAAATACTGACTTTTATAACCTTTCATACTTTCAAATGTATCAGTGTTTTATAATTAAATATAAATCAAATGAAATTTCATAAAATAAAAGTTTTCAGAAGAAATACGGATATATCATTGGTCTCTTACATGAAGTTTGATGTATAAACTAAGTTGTAAATAATTTCTAATTGAAAATTTAAATACTTCCCACTTCAATTTTGTTAGTTGATAGGGAATTTATCTTATAAAATATATACCTTAAAGTAGGATTGCTATTCATCTGTTCACAAAAAATACTTTCCAAGACATTTTTCCATTGCAAAAATTACTTAAAGTTTTACATATACAGAAATTTTTGTGTCAAATATGGCAATAACACAAGTACTGAAAGACCATAATTTTGAAGACTGTTTCCTTCTTTGTGGCTAATGCAGCCTGACCTTCTTAGTCAATACCATAATTTATTAAGAGACCACCAATGATAAACAAGAAAATGGGACAAATACAATAGCTTGAACAGATGCACAAAGATAATACTGATAAAGGAAAATGATATTTTTTTCAACAATTACAGTAGACAACATAACAGCATAATTGAATGAACACCACACTGTAAATGAAAAGCAACTATGGAATATTTTAGTTTTGATTCCAGGAAGAATGAGTAATATATTCCCAGGAGTTAATGGAGCATTCACTGACTCATTAAAAAAAGTTCAGCAAGTAGACACAAATCACTCATTTAGCATCCAAACCACTCTGAAGTGGTACTTGTGGATAAATAAAGCCATCCATCCATGGGGCTCAAATAAGATTTAGTATTGACTTTAGTATACACTATCAAAAACCATCCAGATGAGTCATGGCCTATTACTTCTCCTAAGAAGAAAAATTTGAGAAATCTTAAAAGAAGCTGGCAAAGCAAACGAGTGAATTGTATCTTAAACATTTGAAGTTTTGAAATATGTAAGAGTATGATAACTTATTCAAAAACTATAATTATGTTTCTGTACTACTTGCCCAGGTAGTTGAATTTATTGAAACTCAGCCCATTTTCCATATTTCTGTGAAACAGATGTGTGTTAAGTCATTTCAACTTCCTTCTTCCATCATGCATTTCTAAAGATAAAACTTTTATATGGATGTAAAATAACATTTATAAAAAGTAATTTGTAATAATGAGAAAATGAAGTTTAAAAACACTTGGAATTCTACATAGAGGTATACTTCATAAAGTTTGCTTCATTTCATTGACAAATGTACACATTCATTTTATGGCCATGATCCTTACATATATTTTGAATCACAAATCCAACTCTCTGCGTTCATCTTCCTTTGAAATACTTTTTCTAAAAGCAAATTTACCACCATACTGTGAAATCTTGTAATTTTTAGAGACAAGAGGCCTTTTCACTAAATGATACTAGTTTTTACATGACTAACAACTATACAAATTGAGCCTCAATTCCTAAATGAACTTTCCTAAATCTTCACTAATTCTGCTTACCAAGTGTTACAGCTTTCAAAACACAAATAACAGAAGAGATGTATTTTGTCTTAAATGACAATAGTTTCTTGTGTGGACACACATACATATGTGTGTATTTACACATCAGCATAGGGTTCATAATATTTCTTCACTAAAAAAGATGATTAGAATCCAGAGTTAATTTCTCCCAGCAGCTGAACTGGCATGCCTTGTTCTGAAAGGAGGCCCACTCACTCTCCTTGTACTGCTTTCAGGTTCACTGCACAATTTCAGGCTTCAATCTGCATAAGAATGCTACCTTGGCTGCAGGCCTGAAATATCAGTGGAAAAAAGCTCTAACATGGGCTACCATTCCTACTCAGAGCGTGATTGTGTTAGAAAAGCTGCCTCCTGCTGGGGCTGGCTCCTCAGAGTCCATGTACACAGCCAAAGATCTCTGAATGTGTTTGCTGGTCACAGCTCCACCAAAACCTATAAATCCCAGGATTCCATTTATCAAAATGCTCTATCTTGGCTAGAATCTGCTTCCCATTCTTCCTGTGGTTCTCTCTTACTCAATTGTCACGTGAACCAAAACCTTAGAATCACTGTCCGTAATTCCTGTCTTTTCTCAGCATATTTAATAATTCTACTTCTAAAATGTCTAA
Source organism: Smutsia gigantea (assembly GCA_032199065.1). Taxonomy (NCBI): domain Eukaryota; kingdom Metazoa; phylum Chordata; class Mammalia; order Pholidota; family Manidae; genus Smutsia; species Smutsia gigantea. The sequence goes on from JAVSCE010020588.1 coordinate 50,559, forward strand.
TTCAATCGTTTTTTCTTTTACATATTAAAGCAAACAAATAATAAAAATGAGCATCTAGTATATGCTTAGTTCCTATGTACAAAGTAACTGAAAACAAAATTTATAACATAGTGTTATTTTATACCCAACACTGGTGAGTTTTTTCCCTAACTTGTGCAGTTGATTTGAAATGGAATTTATGACTTACTGAAGGAGTTGGAGAAAATAAAGAAATTTATGACATCTGGGGAGACAAAATGAAAATATAAGTGAACAACACAAGACCATATCACAATAGTATAGAGTTATGATCCTGTCTAGTGCAATGGCTATGTAGATAAACACAAGTTGAGGGAGTCAGAAAAATCTTTAGGAAAGAGTAGGACTTTTTTGAGCTCTGAAAAGTGAGTGAAGTCAGGTTTCTGGTAGACTATAAAACATCAGGGAAAGAAGACAATATGAATATATATAGTCATATATAGAGAGAAGGCCACTATGAAAGGACTTCAAAACAAGGCCATTACAAAAATAGAGACTGACATAAATTTTTCCCACAAGGACATGATTTGGGTAAGTAGAATTTCAGGAGTATAGCAGAGAGTATCTGATTCTGGGAGATCAAGTACCAGATATGTTATGGGCCTCTAGTGCCATGATCCATTTTAAAATGACATAAGTCAGTGAAGTGATGGGATTGGGAGATGAAAGAGCTAAAGTTAACTTTATGGTTTGCAGTACTGTCGTTAGGATAATATGGCATTATAAAACAAAATAGACATATTTGAGTTAATTTAGTTCTTAAAGAAAAGTACTGGAGAAGAATGAAGTTATTTACTTACATAAGTTTTCCATTTTTAGGCAACAAATGGGAAAAATACAGAACTGTATAACTAATCAACAGAAAGGGGACTTTGATATGAACCAGAAGCATTCATCCGAGATTTGCCTTGGGTCCGTTTCAATAAAAGTTGTTGTTAAAATTATCCTAAATAATGATTTTAACAGCTGCTAAAATCGTTTACTAGGTTACCATGTGCCAGGCACTATGATAAGCATGTTACGTTCAATTTACCACGGCAAGCTAATAAAGTAGGAACATCATCATTGCAATGCAACCAATGAGAAAATGGAAATAAGGGAAAGTTTAAAAATATTTTAAAGGTCATAGAATTTTGGAAAGGTAGAGCTAGAATTTAATCCAGATCAATCTTCAGAGTCCAAGTTTACAACACTATATTGCTTCTTTTTCTCATATATAAGGCTCTATCTATAAATCTTACATTGAGAATAGCCCATTAATGTGGATTCTAGTGATCCAATTTTAATGACTACAAAAATATCGTGTTTAATTTTTTAGTCAGTTGAACAAAAGGAGAGTTCACCCATATATCTTTATTTTCTGTTTTAAATTAGATCCCTCTGGCTTAAATTGCAATATGATCTTCAAATAATTGAGCCTGGTACAATAGATAATGTTATTTGTCATTAGGCCAATAACACAGGATGACTTATAAAGTTTTGTCTGTATTATCTGTAATTTCATTGATTTTTCTATAATGAAATCCATTTTACCAGATGATGTGGCATACTTTGTCTTCTACAATAACCACCAACATTTGTTCAACTTCTATTAAAACAGATTTACAAGTGAGCATATTCAAACTTAAAAACTTGGCAAATAGACTCATAAGTGGGATATTCATCATAATGGGAATAAAATATAAATGACAAAGTAGCTAGCAAAGCATTTGATATTATTATATTGGAAATTAAGCCAGGCCAGAAGATAGATTAGTAATAATTTTACTGTAAGGTTTTTAGTTAGCCAAGTGTTTGAGAGAAGGGAAGAGATAAATTCTAAGCTTAAGACATAAAAATATTTTTCTTTATCCATACAATTTACAAAATTTTTGATATTTTTTTCTTCTTTTCTTTAATAGGTTATGGTCTCACATAAAATCATGTTCTTTTAAGTAATCTCCTTCATTAAAGTTTCTCCCTCATATCCCCAAAATAGGTGTTTCTCAATTCTTCCTTTGATATCCTTTTCATTCTCTTCAAATTACCCTGAAAATGTCATTGATACTCAATCCTTTTAACCCCAAATTTACCTTTTTGTGTTCCAGACGCTGCTTTTCTACTTCCAGCTGTTCTTCATCTAAATCTCTTCAAAATCTGTTTGCTAACCATCCTATCTTCCTCTCTTCCTATCCCTCTTTCAATAATTTCACCATTCTTACTATTGCCATGTTATTACCAGTGGACCAATACCACATACTTGTATCAAGTTCTACATATTCAGGCTGTACACATTTTTCTGTATTCTTCCCCTCCATTACATTTCTAAATGCACTATCCTTGTTTATCTGTTATCTTGTTCCTAGAATATTAAGATGGCCCCAATTGATTTTTTCCAGGATTTTCCTTCATATTGATTCAAAATTCATAAATTTAACCATACCTCTTTCTTTATCCAACCATCTCCCACTAAAAAATTAGCAAATTGTTCCAAATTGCCCCCAGTGAAGAATTCACTTCATCAAGAATTCGAATTCTCACATAACCTAATTTGTACACACCATTCCAACTGCAGTCTTTATTATATCTTTTATATGCATTGTATTCAAACTAGAAAACTGTTTTTTCCCCAAATGTCTTTTTCTTTATCTGATTTTTTTCTCATGTTCTTCCCAAGGTGGCATGTCTTTTCACATATGTGGAAATTTCCAGACACTATGAATCTTTAAACTCTTGATATCCAGTTCATATTGTGCCTTCTGGAGGAAGGGTTTCCTTTCTGCAGCTTCCTAAATGGAAATTACTTCCCTCCAACACATTTTAATTTATACTTTCTGCTAATACTAAGTATGTTTAGCCTTATACTGTTTTTATTAATTGTCTATTACTGAAAAACATATGATCCCAAAACACAGTGTCTTAAAACAATACAATTATCTCATAATTTCTGTGGGACAGGAATTTAGGGGTGCTTAGTTCTGGCTTCAGGCTTGTCAGGAGGTTGTAATCAAGATGCTGTGTGGGGCTGTCATCATCTGGAGGCCTGACTGGGACTGGAAGATAGAATTCCAAGATTACTCACTTGCACGGCTGTTTCCAGGAGGTCTCAGTTCCTTGCCACATGATATGCCACAAAAGGATGCTCAACTTCCCTCATTACATATCCTCATGACAGGGACCCTTAAAGAAAGTGATGAGCGAAGGGGGTTGGGGGACAAGGAGGTCTCCACGGGGTCTTTCATGTTCTATCTCACATGCTGTCACTTTTGCCTTGTTAGAGGTGACTCACTAAAGTGCAGCCCACAATCACAGGAAGAATTAGGCCTCATATTTTGAATGGAATGACAAAGAATTGGTGGACATATGATCGAATCACCATATCTAGTATTTTTTTAATATGTACTTTTCTATATTATTTGTCTCAAAGCAGGTGCCCTGCTTGTTTTCTCGGTTCCCGCCAGGATAGCTCGGGCTATGTATGTTCTTTTTTTATCTATTTGTGCTGATGAACATGATTTGATTTATATTTACATATTTTTGTGCTCAGAACTCTAAAAAAGGCCAAGTAATTTTAACACAAAGAAAATATTTGAAGTTTTTAAAGTTAATTTAGCTTTTCCTTAGAATATTCAGTATTTTAGTACAAGTTTACCAAATGCAAGATCTTTGTAATTGGTAGCAGAGTAGTCCCTAATTATCTGAAGGGGATATATTCCAAGACCCCCAGGAAATGCCTGAAACTGCAGATAGCAGTGACCGCTGCATATGTTATTTTTTTTTCCTATACATATATACCTATGATAAAGTTTAATTTATCAGTTAGGCTCAGTAAAAGATTAACAATAATAGAAAAATTATAACAATACTGTAATAAGAGATACTTGGTTTTGTTTGTTTTGGAAGGATTTATTTGAGGCTCTCTTCATACATTGCTAATCTAGGAATTCTTAACAAAATTATGTTTTGGGGCATGCTCCATTAAAACAGCTGATTTTAAACATTTATTTCATCTTCATTTAAAGGAAAACTGAAAGAGCAACTACCCTTTTATGCCAGGAAATGTGTTTGTGTTAAATGGTGGTTGGATTTCCCAAAGCTAATTTTCCAGTAGGAAGAAAAAAACTGACTCAGCCCATTCAGGTGTACACATTGCGGCCATGCATGCATGAAAAAGGCAGTCTGAAGCAAGCCCAGAGTGTCTGGCTGTGCACCTCATCATGAGAAATTCCTCTGGCTCTTCACTATATTTCACAGCTCAAAGTCCATTCACATTCCTGAGGAGCTATGCGAAGAATTGAGAAAATACAAGAGAGTCTCAATTCTAAATCTCAATGTGAGTTCTATTGGTGACCCTGTGTACAAAAGGGGAAAACAGGCCCAGTGCGTTCTGATTCATCCAGTAAACAGCCTTTGTCTCAGCCCCTCCAGTTACCTGAAGGGCAACACTAAAATCAGCACATTCTTTTACTACTTTTGAAAGTTTTCATGAATATGAATATTATTTTTCTAAAAGGAAACTTCACTTGGAAATCTATTAAATAAAATACATTGAATGCATATACATCAACAACAACTTACAGGTATTTCTCTATGGAATAAGGAATCACTGTGTCAAATTTGCCCATGCTGAGTGTGACTATGGTTTGACAAGGGAGTCATTTCTATAGCAAAAAACAAGGATGGTTTATAAAATTAAGGAATAAAGATAACATTCTCATTTACAATCTTAAGTAATAATTATAATAAAAATATCAGAAGCCATGAATCTAAGTCAATTATGCATTTACATATTGTAAATGGAGTTAATAGGCTGCCCTTCTAATTGGTCAAACTATCTTAAACCTTACAGTTGTGTAAAGTGCCAAATACACAGGGATTATTTTTAATATAAAATATGAATACCTTGGCTTTGTTTCCCTTAAATCTTTCAAAATAGTTCTTAATGTTCCTCATGTGGAAAGATGTCTTGGGGAGGAAGATACCCGAGCAAAAGGAGGTCTAAAAAATAGGTTAGAGAAATTTGAGCCTGGTGACATCTTAAGACATGTAAATATTTTTCCATTTCATTTTAAAGATTTTTAAAAACTTGTTTCATTCTTTAATGAATGGGACCAACTTTTTAATGGCAATTTAAAATGATAACACATTTACTGAAGTAGGTATCTGATGCCACATATTTATATTTTACAATAAACATCATAATTTAGAGGCAAAAAAAAAATCCAAGAAAAATGCAGAATAAGCTGTTTATATAAAAGTATATCTATAGAGAATATTTTTGTAGTAAACATTCCATTATATTATTTTTCTAATAGTCATTGACAGAATAAGAAAATGGGTTAGTATTTCCTCTAAGAAGGAATACTTTCTCAGTTATTTCACTTTTCCTACTGTTAGTGGATCTTTAATTTGAGTGCTATGAAGAATTCATTTTCCCATGAATAAAAAATATATCAAACAAATGGAACGTTATATCTTTGAAATAGCAAGTTTATTGCCAACAAAATTAACGACAACTATCCATAAAAAATAGAAAAACTATAAAAAGACAGGAAATTTGATAAGGCTAATCCGAGAAATTCCCATCTTCATTAGTGTTCCAAATACTCCCTCCCACACTTCAGATTATTACAGTAACTATTGACTGAAATCTTTAAGCAAAATCAAATGAAATAGTCCTAGATTCTGTTTTGTGAGGGACAATTTTGTCAAATAGATTGCTTTTTCACTGCATCAAAGTGGTATGTCATTTTAAATGGTTATTTTTTTTATCATTTTGTTTTGAATTTATAATTCAAACTTTTTCAGGCCAAAAACAAAACATTCTTGGGGTTGTCTATTTGTGGAGGGGAAAAAGAAAAGAAAAAGGAAGAAAATCAAGAAGGGTGAAAAATCTCAAAAATTTGAGAACAATCACAACTCATATCTGAAAACAGAGCTTATCCAGAGTATATAAAGTTCTACAAAAGAACTAAAAGACTGTCAAATTAAAAAGAGTCAGACTTGAACAGAATTTCAAAAATGGCAAAAAGTTGCTCATCCTCATTAACTTCAAAGTAATACAAATTAACACAATAGACATATACCACTACAGTTAACAAAATGGCTAAAAGTCAAGTTTGCTATAATACCAAGTGTATCTAAGGATACGGATACTCTCACAGTCTGTTAGAGGGTGTAGATTGATATTGCCACTTTAAATGCTGTTTGGAATTTTCTACTAAATTTGAATGAATGTACACCTTATGCATTTAGCATATGACCCAGCAATTTTATATATATATATGAAGTTTACTTCTATATATAGATATATAGAGAGATACAGATATAAATATAATATGCATTCTCCTTTGTACCAAGAGATATGCAGGAAAATGTTCTTAGAAAAATATACATAGCAACACACAAGAAACAAGCTAAATATCCATAAACATTGGAATAATTGCAGATTGGTAAATTTCAGAATATGTTCAACACAGAATACTGTAAAAACAGAAATAATGACCGATAGCTAGCTGTAATACCATGGATAGATAACATAAATGCAATGATGAGGGAAAGATGCGAGACACAAAAGTATGCCTACTATATGATAGCACCTCAATTGTAACAGTTTTAATTTCTATTTATGGTGACAGAAATCAGATTTACTTCCAGGGAAGAATAGGGTAGCAGTGATTTTGTGAGCCATAAGAAAGGTTTCTGGTATATCAGTAAATTTTTTTTTTGACTCAGTAGAAGTATGCAAGGGTTCACATTGTGGTAACTCTTTTTGTTGTACATTTGATTTCTGTATCACTCTATACCTATGTTACTTCAATTAAATAATTATATTTTCCCACAATGTTGGCTCAGGTAATATATTTTTTTTTACTTTTCTAATAATTTATATAATTTCCCACAAATAAAGAACTTTTAGTTAGGTTTTAAATTTTATAGATATTTCAAAAACATATTTGTAAGTTTTAAGCAACTGGTTTTAAATATAAAAATAAACAATTTTGGTTAATTGGAAAAAATTTTATCCTTATAATGGCATGTCCTTACATCATTGAGAAACTAAGCGTACTATGATAAAGCCATGAAATGACATAAGCTTGCTTGTATATAACTTTCTATTTTCAGTAGAAAATTGGCATCAAGACCAAACAAGCTAACTTGTGTTTATATTATACAATTTTATATATTCTACATTTAGTAGTACTGTCAACCAGTTAAATGTAAATAAGTATAACCCTGGCTATAAACTTTTATAAATAATTTCAGTAATTTATTATCTCATGAACAGGTTATCCTGATTTACAGGGTTAGTTTAAATTGAAGTTTTAATCCTAAAAGAAAAATAAACTAATAAAACCAACTTTATTAAAGTAACTTATAGTCATTTACATCCATAATCGTCCTTCACATTTAAATCTCATAGATAAGTTCTTTCCTTTAACATGTTTTTGCTATTCAGATGTATGGGTATTTACCATGGTCAGTATGGACATATTGTTTAGTTTTTTCTTCTATTCATAACTGTCTAATAAGAATTTGACCATCTATTAAAAATCCATTGTAAACAAACTTTAATGGTTGCCTATGTTGCTGTTTAAGTAGAACACATGATCATTGCACTGCTGTTGGGCATTTCAGGTTTTTGCTAATTTTGAATAGTATTTTTTAAATAGAGTCATGAAAAAATACCTGAAGCTAATATTTTCTTAGACAATCTCCTAACTTCAGGGGAAAATACTTGGCTAAAATACAGAGTTGATAGGTTTTGATATATACATTTTGTTAAGTTGTTTTCTAAAGAAAGCATTTTGGAGTTCTTTAAACTCATACTATTAACAGTATTGACTATTTTAAGTTTACTTATGTTTTATACTTTAGATTCTAAAAGTGGAATATAATTATGGTTATTATTTGATGTGTTACTATGTTTCATTGAAAAAAATTAATATTTCAAGTAATATTTAAAGTGTCCCACTAAGCTAATTGCTCCCAACCCTCTCTTACCCATGGCCAGCTGAAAAATGATAAAGTCACTGCTCTCTCTCAATTTTTCAATGAAATCCCTGATATAAATGTTTAGGTCAGGAATCTTTAAATTAACTCTAAAAATTTTTTATTTCTTCCAAGATTTCTCTGATTAGAAAGTCCCTTGTTTTTAGGGGTCATTTTTCTTAATTTATTAATGTAATTTTCATAATTACATACAATAAAATGTATAAATATTAGTGTACTATTCAATGAATTTTGACATGTATATATATATTCCTGTAACCATCATCAGATCAAGATATCAGTATAAAAAAAAGAGATATCAGTCTAAATTTTTTCTCTTCACTTATTTCACCCATCCCCCAACCTGTCTTGTTATTGCAAAATACATATTTTCTAGGAAAATGTGAAAATCATTTGCATAAGGTTGAACAGATTGTTCTCTTTATTTTGGTATCATGCACCTGTGTTATTTTCCCATTTAAATTTCCTTAAATTTTTTGGACAGTATTACATTTTTATTCTTTTTCCTTGATAAAGTGATATATATTTAATAAATTCCTTCTGCTTTTTTATTTTTTGAAGAACCAGTTTTAATTGTAATTTTTGCTTAATGTATAAATTTTAGTTTTCAAATTGTATGATAGTTTTCTTCTGTTTCTCATTAATCCAGTTTTGCCTTCTCAATATTTTAAAAAATATCAGTTAAAATATTTTTCACTATTTTCTTGCAATAACACTAGCGGAAAATGTACATTCTTATTGACTTGCCGGTATTTTGAATGATGGTAAGGAAATTGCTTGACAGCTGGACTAGGAAACAGATACTTGTAGAATGTATAATTAATTTACAATCTACCCTCTACATATTTCTTTAGTACTGATTACAAATGATGCTCACAGGTGAAGTAATAGGACAGAATATTTTATAAATAAGCAAAAACTTAAGCCAAAATGAACCTACTTGTGATTTTATTCATTTCCAGCAATGAAGATTTTTTTAGTTTGCAATTTGTTTCTGTACTTGAAAACCTGCAGCAGGACCTAGCACATGTTAGAAACCACTTAGAAAAACTAAATAAAAATGTGACTTGTTAAAATCATTAATTGCAAATTAAGTCTAAAATAATTTTAAAATATTTAAGCATAGCATAAATATTCAGAGGGAAAAGATGGAGGTTGCCAGATAACTCAAAATTTACTAAATGCATGAATATTTGTTTTTATTTCAATATTAAAATATTCTAGATAAGAAAACAAACTTTTGAAAAAATGAAATACAAAATGTTATTTACATTTTTCCCACCTGCTGAACTTCTGTTTTTATTTACTCAAGTATCAACATATAGATCTCTAGCAGAAAAAACTTAATTTCATACTTTAACTCAGTCCTTATTTCAAGATTTATGTCTGAGTCATTATCTCTCTTTGTTTGATACTTTTAGCACAGAAAGAAAGAACATTTTAAAAGATTAGGCTTAAAAGGGAAAGTAGGACTTCCACCCAGGTGGAAACTATCCTGCAACACAGGATTTAGTCTACATTCGGCACAATTTCAGTATTCTTTTCTAAATGAGTTGATTTTTATAAAATGCTAATTTGGATCCATGCCATACACTTCCAGGATTTTTTTAAATTAAACATTTGAAAATCACATTAATTCTACTTTTCAAAGATGTGAAAGTGTATTTTAGCAGCATGAGCAAGTTCTAGGAATGAATTTTTTTAGAAAAGCTGCCAAGGATTTGATATGTAAGAGAAGGGTCTAAAGTAGGGAAGTCAAGACAGCTAGTTTTTTGTTTTTTTGTTTTTTAATGGGAGGGAGGAAAATTTGTTCATTTGCATTTCATTTCTTAGGAATTAAACAGCAATAATAATATTATTGTTAAAGTATCCAACTAATGGGAAATTCCCAAGTTGTGTCTCCAGTAGATATTTTGATTTGGAAAGTGACATAATTCAGGGATTGAATGTTATTCCATGGCTATGAAATAGTATTATATATGTATATTTATTAAAGTCACTGGGAAGATATCTCTGGTATATAACTCAGGAAATGTTAATATTAGCTGCAGAAACTTGATTTGGTTTCTGATTAGGTTCTTAAACTCAATATTTTATCTTACAATGTAAGTATATAATATGCTATTGCTTTCATTGCTTCATATATTAGATTAGGAAGATGTAATAAAGTGTATCTGATTCAAAATATTTTAAATATAATTATCTTTAAAATGATTTAACATGAATTCCTCTAAACTGTATAACAATCAGATGTAAATCAATATATTAGCTATGAATTTAGTCAAATATACTTGACTATTACTAATTTTAAATAGATATTACTAATTGACATCCCTGTATAAAGAACAAAAGATGCTAAAAGCAGGAAGTCACTGCCTTCAACATATTTCAATTTAATATTGGATTAATTATAAAGAAATGTAAGCTGAACAACTTGTTAAAATTTGAATGTAGTATATCCATAAGGCAACTGAAATACCATAACAGATTAAAAAATAACAGATATTATGCACTACAAAGAGGGAAATGCAACTCATGTATTGACTACATTTTCTTTGAGATGATTATTCAAAATTGAAGATGAGGTAAGTTATGCAGCAATATGGGAAAATGCATTATGGGAAGTTGCCATGTTAGAATTATGAGCAGAGTCTTAAAGTGTAAAAAGGATTTGAACAGGGGGTGCCCATGTGAGGTAGAAAATTTTATTGTGGGCCCAAGGAATAAATTTACCTTAAGTTGAACAGTTTACTTAAGGGAGTTGCGGGAGCTAATGTGTGAAAAACTCATGAAATGTTGTCTGGCAGGCCTCTGGAGGGACAAAGTAGAGCACATTATGGTGGTGTTTGGGCTCTCATTCTACTAGGTTCCATATTTCTGTACTGATATTTGTCAGTTACTAACATTTCCAAAAATAAGAACTATCACTTACTAAAAACTTTACTGAATACCAGGCATAATTCAAGGCATATTGCATATACTAATTTACATAGTTCTCACAAAAACATTATTAGATAGATATAATTATATTCTACTATATTACAAATAAAGAAACTGAGGCACAACATAATTAAGTCAGCAAAATCTATGAAATAAAACATCATGTACACTACTTTTCTAGGCTTCTGTCTTTCAACATGAAATACATATTCTAATAGCCTACATCTTCCTAGATTTCTATGATAAATATGCACACCACAAATAATCAATTAAAATGTTAACTCATTAATTAATATATAACTCAAAAGTAGTTTGGATTTTTTGGCTATTCAATGTTAGATAGGTAGTATAGACACTATCCTTCAGTCACTGGGGATATAGTGAATAATATTTTTGAAACATATTTGGAGTTTGGGAGACTCCCATATCTGTGATATCTGAATGAAAGGAAGAGACTGGAAGTTATCAAAACAGAGGGAGTTATTGTCCTTTCTCAGGAGCAGGATATTAAGTGCTAGAAGAATAGTAACAGGAAAAAAAGAGTTGATGTAAAACATGGGTCTAATTGGCATGAAGGATGAGATGTGGGAGAAAAAAATCTTTTTGACCTAAGTCATTATACACACACACAATATATATATATAAGTAAAATGTAGTATGTATATATACATACACACACACAGGTCAAGCAATAATATAAGTATTGTTTTTGGATTGAGACTGTAATTTTATATAGGTTGAGTTTAAAATTTGCTAAAATATATGGTAATATATTTTATTTACTAAATAAATACAAAATTATTTAATTATAAATAAAATTAATTATGAATAAAAATTAAAATTTGCTAATAAATGATCCGAGTCAGGTACTGAAGTTATTACAGAGGATGATGTATAATGGAGATAAGGTAGCTATTCATAAGGGTTGTAAAATATAAATCATAAGTGCTAAATAATGGCAACATAATTCATGTGTCCTTATGTGTCAAGCCCTATACAAATGACTGCATGAGTTATGTTAAATCCTTACAACCCTCTAAAGTAGGAATTTTTTGCCCATTTTATAAATGAATGCATAATTTAGGTACAGTTTAAGAAACTTGTTTAAGATATTAAGTGCTTAGTATAATGACTAGGTGGTAAAGATACTAAAAAAATGAAACTATAATGTCCTATTGTATTTACACTGAAATCATACTTGTTACCAGCAATAAATATTCTGTAGTTAGAAAACAGGAAGAATATCTACTGGGGGCTAAATATATATATAATTCTCTGTAAAATTCACCACATAAAGCCAAGAGAATAGTTATGAGCCAACATTAATGTATAATTTTGCTTTGAGTTTGCAAAAATCCTAAATGTCATAAGACAGGGCAGAGGAGAAATTTTTGGCAAAATTTTTTCTTCTTGTTATTAGATCTAATCAAATGTTTAAACAGATTTCCAAACCATGCAGTATATATGAATATTTTTCAATTATGATGAAAGTATATAATACTATAGACCCAACCCCTATAAAATGCTTCACTGTAATAAGGGCAAACAGAGCACTGAATACAGGTTTGTTGTAGGTATCACTAAATAATAAGCAGCATTGTGGGCAACTATTTTTTTTTAATGTGGAAATTTCATTGGCCATCGCAGAAAAAAATAGGTCTAGATTTGCCTGCTGCCATGACAATCTTGAAGTTGAACAAATGAGGCAACTTTTTCCAGGCACTGAATAACAGCACAGGCCTGTGGTACCTGAGAGAAAAGAAACACACAAGCGGAACCCTGCTCTCCTCCCAGTCTTTGCTCAGTGACATGACTTCTTCTTGGGCTATAAGGAGGTGAACTCTAAGCATATCTCTGAGTGAAGGAGGTAGTTGCTGGAATTATAGCCTGCAGAAATGGCTGGAATTTGTGGGACAGAGTTCTGGAGAAGGGAGAAATACAAGAGGGGGCTTTAGAAATCTGCATGAGCATTTACCTTGGTGCTTGGCTATAGGAAAGGGAGGTCATGAAGACTAAGGAAGTTTGAAAAGAGATTGTTTCTGTGGAGTTATGAGCCGAACAGAAATACTAAAGGACCTGCAATGTGGCATACACTGTTGGAATTCTGGAATAGCCAGAGTGGTGGGACCTCCCTGACAACCACTATATAGACCCAGAAAAGCCCATTTTATGAGTATGGATCATGCCCAGGCCTTAAAGTAAAGGGATCTAAAAACTAAAACTAAGGCCAAAGAGAAACAGGCATTCTAACCAAAAAACAAACACAACCCTAGCAATATGAGGAAGTATCTAAGCATTCTAAGCATAAGATTCAACCCTTTAAAAAAAGGTGATATAATTCGGGTGTCTCTAAAACACATCCAAAAATAAAGTTTACTAAACATGTAATGAAGTAGGGAAATGTGACTTTAAAAGTCATTTTAAAACAGCTATTTCAAATATTTTCAACAATGTAAAGGTAAGGATGGTCTTAGAAATGATATATGAGGAAACTCAGCAACATATGGAACAAAAAAGAACCATATAGAAACTATAGAACTTAAAAGCACAATATTTAAGATACAACTTTTATTGCATATCTATAGGATATCCTTATCCTGATATTAGTGATTTGTACTCTGTCTTTTTAAAACAAATCAGTCTTTCCAAAGAGGCATCAGTTCTACTGATCTTTTAAAAGAAACAAACTTTAGTTTTATAGACTTTATGATTTGTATAGTTTTCATTTCATTGGTTACCAGTCTTACATTTATTATTTCTAAACTTCTTAATTTTTTCTTCTTTTTCTAGTTTAAGGTAGTGATTGGGTCATTGATTTAAGACCTTCTCATTTATTCGATTCCAGGCATTCAAGGTTATACAAATTTTCCCATTAAAAAAACTGTCTCATTGTATCCCATAAATATTGATATGTTGTCTTTTCATTTGCATACAGTTCAAAATTTTTTCTAATTCCTTCTTTGATCCTGGGTAATTTACAAGTGCATTGTTTCATTTTCAAATATTTCTGTTATTGATTTCTAATGTAGTTATGTTGTGGCCAGAAAACATACCTTGATTGATTTCAGTTCTAAGTTTTCTTGAGACTGCTTTATGGTCCTAAATGTGGTCTATTTTGGTATATATTACATGTTTTCTTTTTACTAGATGTGGAATTTTATATAAATATTAATTAGATCATCTTTCTTGACAGAGGTTTTCCAATCTATATATTTACTGATATTCTGGATTAACATCAGTATGTGACTGGAGACAAAGGGTGTTTAATCTCAAAAGTAAAATATAAATGGTTCATATAAATGATCTAATCCAAGGAAAAGAAAAATACACTCAAGGTATGAATAGAGTCTGGGTGTACTGTAGAAAAGGAACCAAATGACATCAAGTACTAGACCATACATATAATCAGCATCCTGAAGTTAAAGGGGAAAAATAATAAAGAGAAAAACTTGAATAGATAGTGGTTGAAAATTCTTGGTTTGGTAAAAATACATCAATTTTCAGATCTAAAAATATCAGTGAAACACAAACAAGAAAAATGTAAGGAGAATTACATATATAACAAAATGCTGATGAAAATCTTTAAGCAGCCAGAGATTAGAAAGACACACTTCATATAAAATATCAATGATATAAATGATAACTATCAAACATTGGAAGTCAAAAGAGTTTGATATCTTAAAATGCAGAAAACAAAAATCAACCTCAAATTCTATCACTATCACAAGTATCCTACAAAAATTAAGATAAGATATATTTCAGACAAAAATTGGAAGTAGTCATCTGCTAACATGTACCACTAGAATTTTCAAATAATTCTTCAGGCTAAAAAGAAATAACACAAGTTGGATATTAAATTCATGTATCCACATTTTTTAATTATGTGCCCATAATTTAAAATATTTTATAATAAATTTTATTAAGGTGCAAAATATTTGCCATTAATAGCAACATAATAATTGAGTTAAAATGGGATTTTACTGTTTCAATTTCTTACATTTTAAAAGAATTGGCACACTGTCACCCCAATTAGTTTAGAACAAGTTAAATGAAAGTAAGTACCAAGATTGTACAAAGTACATAGCTAAAAATTCAAAATGAGGAGGTTTAGATGGAATGCTATAAAATATTCAGCTAAGCCAAAAAAACAAGAGAAACAGTGTAAAAGAAAAAGCATGGGAAAAGTGAATTACAAATAGATTTTGGAATTAAACATAGCCACATGAATAATTATGTATAAATAGATTAACACTCCAATTAAAAAGTCAGTGATTATAAGAGAGGATAATAAAAAATATAAACAACTGTATGTTGCCTGTAAGAAATACAGTTTAAATGTCAAACACAAAGATGGTGAAAGCAAGAAGATAAAGATATAGTATGCAAATATTAAGCACAGGAAACTACCTTGGCATACAATTTTCTGACAAAATAGATTTTGAGACTATTACAAGAGAGAAATGGGGACATTTTGTAATGACGAAAGGGTCAATTCACCAGTAAGATACAACAATATTTTCACACTTAATGACAGATTGTCAAATACATGAAGGAAAAACTGACAAATAAAAGGAGACAAGTTCACATACATATATGAATAGTTTACCAACCCTTACTTTATAAATGATGGAGCAACTAGACAAAATCTATTAGGGATACAGAAGATTTATGTAACAGCAGAATACACATTCATTTCAAATTCACATGGAAAATGATCAAGATAGATCATACACTGGACCATAAGATATGTGAAAATATATTTTAAAAGATTTTAATATTATACGTAATATTGTCTGACCAAAGTGGAATTTAATTGGAATGTCCTGGTATTTGGAAAATCAAAAACAGATTACTAAATAACTAATGTGTCAAAGAGATATCACAAGAGAAATTAGAAAATAATTTGAAGGGAATCATAATGAAAATAAAATGTATCAACTTGTGAACTGTTGCTGACATGGTACATGTATAGAAATATATAGCTTAAATGGTATAAGAAAAAAAGGTTTAATAATTAATGAATAATGTTACTACCTTAAGGCTTGGAAAAAATAAAAGGAGGAAATTAAACACAAAGTAAACAGAAGGAAGGAAATAACATCTAAAATCCATAAGAATAAAAAAGGATAAACAGAAAGATTTGTTTTTTTGAAAGGATTATTTAAATTTTGAGAAATCCTTAGAAAAGTGTTATAGATTAAAAAAAAGCCCACAATTGAATATAGAGCTATAAGGAAATACTGAGGTGCAAAGGATAAAGGGGATTGTTGTGAACAACTCTATGCCAATATATTTAATAATTTAGATTAAATGATAGATTCTTTGAAAAACACAACTTACCAAAACTTACTTAGGTAGAAAATCCAGCTAGCTCTTTATTAAAGTTAATTATTGGTTAAGGACTTACACACAAAAGAATTACAAACCTACATTGTTACACTGAATTCTATAAAATATTTAGGGAAGAAAGAACACCATTATATAGTCATTCGGAAAATGAAGTAAAATCCATAACCCATTTTATGAGTCCAGCTTGACCTTCATGTCAAAACCTGACAAAGACTCATCGCGAAAAGTTACAGACCACTCCCTAATGAATATTGACCCAAAATTCATTAACAAGATAAAAGCAAACCAAATGTATCAATATATTAAAAAGATCTCATGACCATTTTGGGTCTACTCTAGGAATGCAAGGTGGTGTCCAAGTTGGAAAGTCAGTCAGTGAAATTTATCACATTAACAGAATAAAAAACATGATTATCTCACTCAATTTAGGAAATGCATTTACAATTTGCTATATATATGACAAGAGACTTGTATACAGAACACATAAAGAACTGTAAATCATTAATTAAATGACAAACTAATAAAGTGTGGCAAAAAATGTGTAGACTTGCAAGAAAATCTGTGAATAATGATACATAAAGTACATAGAACGGTGTTCATCACTGATTAAGAATGCAAATTAGTACTATAATTAGATACCATTTCATATACACTAGAATGGTAAGATGACAGACAGACGTGTTAACACCAAAGGCAGACAATGATGTGAAGCATATTGAACTCTCATAAATTGCTGGTGAGAATGTAAAATTGTACAACCACTTTGGAAAACAGTTTGGCTTCTTAAATTTTTTTAGCAAAGTTAAACATAGGCTTTTTCCATTACCTAGAAATTCTACTTTTAGCTAGTATTTAACCAAGAGAACTAAAAACATGTCCCAGTGAAAGATATTATTTATAACAATGAAAGGCTTTATTTATAATAGTTAAGCAAAACAAAACTAATGTCCACCAACAGGAAAACAAATAAATATAGTTGTATTCCAACTATATACTACTACCAAACAACAAAAGGGAATAAACCAATGATGAAAACATGTATGAAAATTAAAATTTATATTAAGTGACAGAAACCGAAATCAAACATGTGAATGTGATATTATTCCATTTATATGAAGCTAACAGACAGAACTGGTCCATTATAAAAAGAAAAATCAGGACTTGCCAACATTGAGAATAATGGTAAGAGGTGGCATAGGCAGAGTTTCTGGGGTGATGTGCGTATTCTACAACTTAATTGGGTATGGTGTATATGAGGCTATTTGCATATCACCATTCATTAAATTTTATACTTAAGGGTAGTGCATTTTACTATCATCTGCAGTGGGAAGGGGGGAAAGACAGGTGAAGAGGAAGAAAAGGAGCTCAGTTCTCTAATACAGTAATTCAGTGGTTTCAGACTTTAGTTTTATGGACAGATAACATTTTAAAGGCAGTAGGACTAAAATAAATTGCCAACTTTTTGTTCTGCCAATAACAGACATTTTAAAATATACTCTCACAGTTCTGAGATATCTTTGCTCTTTCTAGGAAAGTGAAAGGTTATTTTAACATTTAAAACTGTATAATAAAAACAGTTCTGCCACATATTTTAGGTAACATCATTCTTTAAGTATTATCGGTAAATAATATATTTCTTTATGTTCTGCTATTTTATATAACATAGCTTGTTTTCTCTCTACATTGTCTATAAGAGACAATTTACAAAATATACTAGTGCTAATAACTGAACATGTCAAATTTAGAATCTGTATAGATGAGACATAACTTGTCTCTCTCTCAACTCTGATTTTTCTAAAACAGATTATAGTAAAGACTAGGAAAAAAACTTGATAGCTGTGATTAAATAGAACATTGAAGTGATTTCTAGGCACTATGTCCTGATACTTCTCCCTTATCAATAAGTATATAAAGTGGTTGTATTTCTTGGTTCAGTTCTCTTTTGAAAGCCCAGTGGTATATGAGCAATGTGCCCTTCCCATATCTGAATGAAATAGCAAGATCATTTTTTTTTAAGTTAGAGAAATTGATCTCAAACTAGGCTCCATACTTTCTTTCTTCAAGGGCTCATCTCAGTTCAGGCAGGCTAATATGCTATGTCCCACAATGCAGGGGCCAAATGGGGAGTAACAGTAATGGTGTCAACGAACACTGTGGTTAAGGCCATTTTCTATTAAAGCTGACATATGGCAAGACATCTGTCCTCTCCCCCAGCCTTTGGACAGTAACACAGGTCACTGATATGACTTCCTCACCATGACTGCTGCCAGGGCTTGTGTAGGTCCGCTTGCTCTCTATGCTGCATCTGTCACATCTCTCACTACTTCATCCCTGATATTCCTCTTCTCGCTATTCCAAACCCAAGATGGAAGAGCTCTTCCTTGTCCAAAGCAGTCAAAAAAATTTCTGTGCACTACCATGCATTGCCCTCATTTCTTAGAATTTACATTCTTCTTGAAAATCAAAGGCCAATGATTTGACTTTTTTAAACTGAATTGCGTATGTCACTTTCTTTGAGGAAGTAAACACAAAATATATTACCTTACTGGCTAAGAATCATGTGTACAATAAATAAAAGTAGATCAAAATCCAAAAACAAATCTCAATAGTTTGAAACCCTGTGAAGCAGTATACATCCTATATCTTTCAAATAAAGTGTGAGCTAATCAGAGCAGAAAAATGATGGTAGGATTCCTAGATACCCCCCCAAACCCACATCTACTTCCCAAAAACTCAGTGCTAGTCCTACTGATCTTTTTCCAGTCCTCAGATACTCCAAGTGCTTTTCTGCTTTCAGAGACTTCAGATCATTTTCCTCTTGGGAATATTTTCCTCTTCTCAGGCATGTTAACAAATCTTACAGACTTCTTGGTATTAAAAGAAAAAGAAACACTACTGAACTAATGCACACTGCTTTTGATTGTTAATCCCTTTACCTTTTCCTTCAACCATGGAAAATATCCACACTGAAATTTCATTTTAATGAAAAGAAACAAGTGAATTTAAAAATTTTGATGTCATGATAGCAATTTATTTTTATTCAAGGAAGGGTTTCCATTTAAAATAAAAGACTCTCAGGTGTCAGCATCTCTTAGGTTATTGAGCACTTAAGAGACTTCACAAGGGCTTCAGAGAAACAAATTCTCTCTTCCCTCAACTAACCACACACAAACAATTCTGCTAATAGTTCCATGGAAGCTATCAGTTCTCAATACCTGGCTACACTGGTTCATTTTCTTTGGATGTCTTCTTGCTCTGCGTGCTATGGACCCAAGACTTCTGTGCTCTCACTTCTTGTCAACATCTCCCTTCTCCTCTTCTAAAGTGCTATTTACATAAAATTTTTTTTCATGGAAATTTACTTATATTATGATTTCTGTATATATCCTTAAAAAATGGACATATGTTCACAACATTAAAATAGTGGATATGATTTAATGTCATCACTTGATTTAAAGGGAAATCAAAATTGTATCAACAACCATTCCTTTCAGGTTAATGTTTTAATTACAGATGTGACAAAGAGTGTATATTTGTACAGTGCAGATACAATTAATTGTGCATTACCTATGAATTAAAGAGCATAAATATATTTCATTTGAATAACTTCTGATTAAAGTATTTTCATTTTCAGTTAAGAATGTAAAGTATGTTTCAGATCTTTTCTGTGATCAAGAGTTTGATAATCTTTAGAAGAAAATGCTGAGAAACATTTTCTTGATTTAGAGTAAAATAAGTAGAGAGTAACAGACATTTTTCAGATTTAGAAATTCTCTACCCAATGACATGGCTCCATAAAGACAGAGTCTCATAAATTATTGGGATAATTTCATTCAGAGTTCAGGTTTATTACACTGAGGCCAACATACTGGATATAATCCTTAGGAAAACAATAGCAATCTGGCCTGTTTTATGACTACATGAGAAAGCAGGTCAGGAGCAATTTACTAATTCACTCTAGCAGTAAAGATAATTACTATTTTTAATGATAATGTACTACAGGCCTGTCTAATTGGTTCATGCCTCATGTTTAAACTGTTCTAGCTTAATAAGCGCAAGAACATTATATTTACTTTGCTGTGTCTAAAAGCACATGGTACCAAAATTGACCTTTAAATGATCCTCTGTGTAGTTCTGTACTATTTGTTTTGGATTATTGGAAGTCTTGAATATTTTTAGCTAAAATGTATACTTGTATTATACATTTTCATAGGTTCTCATTTCCTTTCTGTTGTGCCCATTAGGACACACAGAATACATTAAGAAAAGCAGGGTCTGGAAAAGCATACACCAGAAAATTAAAAGGAGAAGACTATTTAAATTATGTGCATTAGAGAAAAAGGGTAAAAAAGCTTAAATCTTCTTCAGTTAGATCTCTTTCTGCAGAACAAGTGAATTCCATTTATTTATTTTTTCTCAGTCATTTCAGATGAGTGCTATGTGGCATAAACTGTCATATTTACAGCATCCAAGCATCATGACTGAAACATGTTTATTCTCAAAAATAGGCAATCTTTGGAGTTTCTTCACTGTCCCTGTTATACAAATCACTTATCATTTACAGTGATTATATTGCTGTTATCTCATTAGCGGTGGAGTGTCAGAGGGCAGAAAACAACACTATGATCCTCTCTCCCGTTACCGACCTAACTGCAGACTGAAACTCATTGCCCCGGCTGTTGAGCATATTGTCAGATAATACTTTTATCTCAGCCCTCTTCAGGGAGATTGTCCTCAACCAGAAGAAGTTGCTTCCCCCAAGGTCATGTCACGACTTCCTGGTGCAACATATATCCAATGCTGATGAATATGCATGATCTTGCCTCACTTCAGGCCACTTGGGCAGGGCCATTTTGGCTGCAGGACTCCCTGTATGATATTCAGATTTTTTTTTTTAGATAACTGTATGGTGGCTCATATTCTCCTTCTTCACACCTACTGCTTTCACTTTCAGACAGATATGGACAGCTAGAACACACCTAGATTAAGTTCCGGCCTGCACAGTTCCTCCATGTATTTATCTCAACGGCTGCTTCCCAGCTAACCTTTGAGGCTACCCAATTTTTTCTTTTTTAGCTTTCTGGATCAACTTTCTAGTTTTGTTTCTGTTTGCTTATTCTTGTTTTTATTTTATTTGGCTGGTAGATTGTTCTTACCCACACTGTTTTTAATACATATTTTTTATTTAATATTTATAGAGGTGGTTTAGACAAAGATTATGAAAAATTGTCATAATTTTTTATGTCAACAGTTCACATAAACATAATTTCAGTGAAATAAAAAACATTAAAATTAACTTTTATAAGTTTGAATTTGTATGTATCTCTTCTTTCATTTATGTCAGTCACACCACCTGAGGATATTTGGAAAAATATTAATTTTAATTTCTATTCTCAAGTAATGATCATCTATGATTATATGTACCCAGAACTTTAGATTTTTTTTTCCCTAGAAAGTCATATCCAACTCTACAGTTAAACTGGATTGCTAAAATGTAAATCCAGAATGAAACATATACACATGCACATAATTTTCTGACATTAGGGCCTGAAAAAAAAAACAAAACAACCTATGCCTTAATGGTCTTTTTCTTACCTTGGCACATGTCATACAACAAGATTCCCAACTGCTATGAAATCACGTTCCTCATTATATGTGGCTTGTAAAGATTTTTAACAAAGAGTGCAGGTATTGGGAAACAGTGCAAAACATTGAGTGGAAAGCTCACTCTGGATTTGATATCTAATGAATAAGGTGATACCTGGTGATAAAAGATTTTAATGATAACAATTCTGAGTTTACATATATTTTAGGGGAATTTCTGAGTGATTTCTATGATTTCTAAATCATTCTTCAAAGTACAGGAATAATAACTGGAGTGACAGGAAACTGGCTACATTCCCTTGTTTCAGCTATTTACCTTTGTCAATATACTAATAATTTATAAAATGGAATGTAAGTGGAAAATTTAAGGTCAATCTTGTAGTAAATTTACATGATTCTAATTCTGAGTAGATTTATGAGGGAGAATAAAGAGATATGAGGTATATTCTGCATATACATTAATATGAATGGAGAGCATTCAGCAAAGCTTAGTTCAAAAAAGACTTCATTTATTCATTTGAGCTACTTGATAAATTCAGTAAATATGCATCAATTGCCATGTGCTGGGCTATGAAATTGGAAGATGAATAAATGTAATCTTTGTTCAGACAGAGTTTATACTCAAACTCCAAGTGAAGAAATGAATTATGAAGTGTAAAGGAGAGAATGAAGCTCTTACTAAAGTTTGATCTTTGAATATATAATCTTGGCAGTTTTTCTAATGGTAATAAATATGTTGTTACTATCACATGATATTTGTGCTAACTCACAAATGGAAAAACATTTGTTTCTCTGAGTTTAATACATAGTCTACTGTAACTGTCCTTCTACAGATTTTTAATTAGTACTTTTACTGGTTTCAGCCTATAAATTTTATTTTGAGGAGACACACCCCTCCCTCATTAAGTTGCAGTAATTCAGGCAAAATTGTCTCCACCTGCTCAAGAGGTCAAGCTTGTGGCTGCAATCTACCTCTAGCTCATTACTCTATTCCTCAGTCTTGTTGAGTGTAGGGATGAGCATGTGACCCAAGACTGAACCAAAAGAAATCTGAGTATTCCTTCAGTGACTGAGAAGAGGTATTCTCTGTCTTTCCTATTAGCCTTAGGGCATTCAAGATTGACTGAATCCAAGCCACTGCACCACCATTCAGTGAAAAGTATTCTGAGATGGAGCCAACTCCTATGACAAGACAGAGCTGAGCCAATATTTGAAGAAATCAGTTCTGATGTCATTTTCTAAATCTCTGTATTCACATAATTCTGAAACTAAAATAACCCTGAAACTTTTCTAGCATATTTTTCTTTATTGAAATAGTATGAGTTTATTCATTTATCTTGTCAGAATATCACATAATAGAGATTTCCTAATAATTATCTGAAATAAATGCATACAAATATTAGTTGTTGATTTTACCATTTTCATAATATAACGGATAACATAAAATTTTCATGATTGTTGTGTTTGAAATATTTGTTATCTAATAAGTACTCATGTAATAGTATGTATTGTATAAATCTGTTTCCCTTGGATACAACAGCTTTGAGTCTTTGTTTCTGCTTCTGCTTCAGACTGGAACACAGGGAACAGAGGACAAGGTTGAGGCATTAAGTATAGGCCAGCTCTTGAGAACAATGGAGATGAAGAAAAAAGAAAATTGAAAATGTTAATACTATTTTTTTTCTCCCTGTTTACCCACCAAATTAAGCAGAGTGTGACTTATAAGACTTTCTGTAACATGGCTCACAACTAAATTTTCCCAACTATTTGAATTTTATCTTAATTTTTTGGAATGCTATTTGAAACTCCATTGCTGATCAACAGTAATAAATGCCGACTGCTTTCTCATTCTGCATGTGAGTAGCTTAGCAACCACTACGCCATCCTAACAACAAGTAAAATACTGAAAAGACTGACAAATTAGGAGCTCATCTGGAGCCATAAGAAAGACTACAATGCAGATTAAACAAAAGCTCCCAAGATTAGGGAGACCACCAGGCAAATGCAAAGAATAATAACTTACCTTAGCAGAGACTTGGGAGCAGAAACCACTGCAGGGACCTGTGGCAGGTAGGAAAAAAAGGAATTGTAATTAATGTATTGCTGGAGGCTCAGTGCAGATAAACCTGAGCCTTAAAAATTCCAGGGGGACCCAGTCAAAGGGTTGGGGGAGGAGGCTGGAATTTTGTGAAGTTTACCTCCAGGAGCACAACTAGGTACACACACTGAATATTGAAGAAAAATCCTGTCCAACTTCAGGAAGAGAGGGAGAGAAACCATTTTGAAATAAGCCAGAGCACATTTTTCTTCTTAGGAAGGCCTCAGGACAAACTAATAAAGCAGAGCCTAATATGCTGGGGTATTATCAGAGCTTAATTCACCTGGGGGAAGGGAAATAGCCAACATAGGTCAGCTCTAGCATTCTACCAGACAGAAAGGAAATGCTCAATCCTAGCCTACCCTCACCCGCATAATGGGGGAGGAAGAAAAAAAAATAACAGTCATGGAGTTCACAGTCCAGAGGCATAAGCTCATTAAAATACTGAGACCAAAATACAGGACCATGGAACATTTTCTCACCCCCAACATCTTACCATCACATTACATAAGGCCTATTTAAAGCAGTTCCCTTTACCCAGTATATAATGTCCAGCTATCAAGAAAAAATAACAACGTATATCAAAAAAGCAAAAAACAAAATCAGAAGAGACAAAGCACACATTAGAATGAGACATTGCAGGGATGTTAGAATTATCAGGATGAAAATTTAAACAATGATGATTAATATGCTATGGGCTCTGATGGATAAAGTAGACAACATGTAAGGACAGATGGGCAATATAAGCAGAGAGATGGAACTCCTAAAAAAGAACTCCCCCGGCAAAATACTAGACATTAAAAAAACACTGTAATAGAAATGAAGAATGCTTTTGATGGGCTTATTAGTAGATCAAACACAGCTGTGGATAAAGTGAAGCAGTGTCCTATGGCCAGGATTCTTACCTGGCCCTGGTTGGCTAGGTCTCTACACACATGTGGGCAATATGTTGTTATTGACTGTATATAAAGAGCTCTGCCCAGTGCTCTGCACGACACGGTGGTATGGCTGCTGCATGGCCATTGGGCTGGCAGGAGAGCAGAGGCTGGAGTGGTGGCAGTACTGAGGACTGAGACTGAGACGGCTGCGGGGGTAGAGAGGCCCAGAGGCAGAGACCTGCTTGCTGCATGCAGACTCGCTCTGAGTGGACAGGATTGTAGTGATTGACCTGCCACCATAGGAACAAAATTTGGTATAAACCCTTTCACCCCAAGAACATTCCACTGTCCTTTTTTTGGTTTCACTGAATCCATAAGGAACTTGGCTGGTGCTGAAACCCATTGGCAAGACAGCTTAGAAAAGAATCCCTTAGGTTGATATGTCAGTGCCAACCTCCAAAACTAAAAAACAGATGACAGCTATTGAAAAAAATAAAAAGAACAAAATATGTAAGGAATATGGATATCCAAATACAAAAGGTGTTAACATGTGCATAATTGGAATAGCAGAAAGAGAATTAAAAAAATAACAGAAGATCTATTTGAAACAATGAGATTTACCCAAATTAATGTCAGACACCTTACCACATATCCAGGAAATTCAGAGAATACCATGCAGGATAGATGCCAAAAACAACACATAGGCATATCATTTTCCAACAACCAAACATGAAGAAAAAAAATCCTGAAGCAAGAACACCTTACCTAAGGAGGAACAAAGAAAACAATTGCAACCAAGTTCTCTTCAGAAACCATGCAAGCAAGAAAAGAGTGGGATGAAATATTTAAAGTGTTGAGAGAAAAAAAATAAAACCCACCAACCTCTAATTTTTGTACCCTGAGAAATCTCCCTGTACAAGTGAAGGAAAAATATTTTCTTAAACAAACGAAAAGTAAGAGAATTTATTGCCAGTAGATCTACTTTGCAAGAGAAGTTCTTTAGAGAGAAGGAAAACAATATACATCAGAAATTCAGATCTACATAAAGAAATAGAGTATCAAAGATGGTATCAGTAGTATTAAGTGAAAATAAAATGAAAACTTATTTCTCTCTGTCTTAATCTAACAGATAAGTTTGGTCAAAATAATAATAAACAACATATTTGGTTACAAATGTTTATGTATACATCTTATGAATATATGTGTATACTTATAGATACGTGATAAAGAAACCCACTTTAAATATGAAGTTACATATAAATTAAAAGTAAGTTGATGGAGAAAAATATGCCATGCTAATCAGGAGTATCTAAACTAATTTCAAACAAAGAAGACTTCAAAATAAGGAAAATAGTGAGTGATAAAGAAAATCATTATATAATAACAAGGGGTCATTTCTACAAGAAGATATACCAACTTTTAATGTCTCTGTACCTAACAGCAGAGCATCAAACAACATGAGACAAAAACTGAGAGAACTGTATTCACTAACATAGTTCAAGACATCAACATCTCTCTCACAGAAATAGGTCCAGCAGACAGAATATCAATAAGGACATTGTTGACCTGAACACCACCAATCAACTAGGTATCATTGGCATCTATAGACTACTTCATCCAACAGCCAAATACATATGCTCAAGCTCACAGAGCATTCCCAAAAAAGTTCATATTCTGGGTCATAAATTATATACCTCAACAAATTTAAAAGAATAGAAAAAAATACAATGTCTGCTCTCAGACAACAATAGAATGTAAATAGAAATCAATAAAACACAATAATAGGAAAAACCCCAAACTATGGAAGATTATACAACTTACATCTAAATGATGCATGAGCAAAGAACAAAATTCAAGAGAAATTTTAAAATATATTAAACTAAATGAAAATGAACATGCAACTTACAAATTTGTGGTATGCAAGGCAGTTGTACTTAGAAGTATGCATTATTAGAAAAGAATAAAGATCTATAATCACTAATATAAGTTTCCACCTTAAGATGCTAGAAAATGAAAAGCATATTAAATCAAAGAAGAAAAGAAATCATAAGAATTAAAGCAGCAATCAGTGAAATTGAAAATAGAACCATTAAAGAAAGTCAATAAAAGCAAAAGCTGCTTCTTTTCAAAGATCAAAAGAATTAATAAGCCTCTAAAGAGGCTAGCTAAGAAAAAAAGAAAGTATTCAGTAATATTAGATGCAAGAGGGAATATCATTACAGATCCCATGGAAATTACAAGGATAATAAGAAAAATTTAACAACTAAATGTCTGCAAATTTAATCACCTATATGAAAGTCACCAATGCTTTGAAATACATAATCTGCCAAAACTCACACTAGAGTAGACTATCTGAATAGGCCTATATCTAGTAAAGAAACTGAATTCATAATTAATAACCTTCCAAAACAGAAACGACTAGGTCCAGATGGGTTCGCTGGTGAATTCTGCCAAACATTTAAAAAGGAAGAAATTATACTAATTCTCTACAATGTCATTCAGAACATATATGCAAAATTTTTCAGAAATGTATTCGCAAATTAAATCCAGGAAATTAAATTAAATGAAAAGAATTATATACCACAACCATGTATGCTTTATCTCAAATATTCAAGTCTGTATACAAGTGTTCAACAATGGGAAATCAATTAATATAACCCATCACATCAACAGGCTAAAGAAGAAAAACCTAATGATAGCATCAATATATGCAGAAAAAGCATTTGACAAAAATGACATACATTCATGATAGAAACTTCCAGTAAACTAGGAACAGAGGGGAACTTCCTCAAATTGATAAAGAATATGTATTAAAAAATCTACAGCTTATGTCACATTTTATGGTAAGAAACTCAAAGCCCACTAAGTTCAGGTAAAAGGAAAGGACTGTACCCTCTCACCACTCTTTTTCAACATTGTGCTAAAAGTCCTTATCAATGAAATATCACAAGAAAATTAAATAAAAACTATATGTATTGGCAAAGAAGAAATAAAACTATTGGCAGATGAATGATCATCTATGTAGAAAACTGAAAAGAATCCATCATTAAAAAAACTCCTAGAACTAAAAAATAAATAAATAACTCCTAGGAATGAATAAGTGATTTTACCACAGTTACAGGATACAAACTTGCTATGTAAACAAGAGTTAACTACTATTTTTTAAGTATTAGCAATGAACAAGTTAATTTTGAAATCAAACATACAATACCATTAATTAGCACCCCCAAAAATGAAATACTTAGGTATAAATCTATCAAAATATGTACAAGATTTATATGAAGAAAATTTTAAAATTCTAATAAAAAATCAAAGAAAAACTAACCAAATGGAGTTATTCCATGTTCAAGGATAAGAAGAATATTGTCAAGATGTCAGTTCTTCCCAACTTGATCTATTGACCCAATATCATCCCAATCAAAATCCTGGCAAGTAATTTTATAGATAACAAACTGTTGTTTATGTAGAAAGTTTACATAGAAATGTTTGCACAGAAAGGCAAAAGACACAGACTAACCAAGAAGATATTAAAGTAGAAGAAGAAAGTTGGAAGACTGATGCTACTCTACTTCAAGACTTACAATAAAACTACAATAATCGAGTGCAGGTATTGGTGAAAATATAGACAAATAGATCAATGGAACAGAATACAGAGCTCAGAAATAGACTCACAAAAACATAGTTAACTGATCTTCAATAAGGAGCTAAGGAAGTAAAACAGAGAGAAGTAGTCTCTTCAATAAATGGTGCTGGAACTGGATATTCAAATGCAAAAAATAAATCTATACACAGACCTCACACTCTTGCAAAAATTAAAGCAAAATGAACCACAGACCTACATGTAAAATGAAAAACTACTAAAGTCCCAGAAGATGACATAGGAGAGAATCCATATGACCTTGGGTATGGTGATGACTTCTTAGATACAATATGATCTAAGATATCAACAAATAAATAATTGACAAGCTGGACTTCATTAAAATTAAAAGTTTCTGCTGCAAAAAGCAATGTTAAGAGAATTAGAAGGGAAGCCACAGGCTGGGATAAAATATTTGCGTAATATATGTCTGATATAGAAATGCTATCCAAGATATACAGAGAACTTTTAAGATAACAAAAAGAAAAAAATAACTCAAATAAAAACACCTTAATACACCCCTCACCAAAGAAGATATACAGATGGCAAATTAGTATATGAAAAGATGCTCAATGCCATATGTCATCAGGTAAATACAAATTAAACAACGAGATACCACTACACACCTATTAATATAGCCAAATTTGAAACTTTGAAAACAGTAAATGCTAAAAATGATGTAGAACAAAAGGAGCTCTCATTCATTGTTAGTGGAAATTCAAAATCATACAGCCACTTCAGAAGACAGTTTGGTGGTTCCTTACAAAACTAAACATACTCTTACCATATAATCCAGCAACCATGTTCCTTGGTATTTACCAGAAGGAGTTGAAAATATATCCACATAAAAACCTGCACATGGATGTTTATAGCAGCTTTATTCATAATTACCAAAAGTTGGAAGCAACCAATAAGTCTTTCAGTAAGTGAATGGATAAATAAACTGGTACATCAGACAATGGAACATTCAGCACCAAAAAGAAATGATCAAATGAGCTATCAGACCATGAAAAGACAGGGAGGAACTTTAAGTGCATATTATTAAGAGAAAGAAGCCCATCTGAAAGGACTATATGCTATATGATTTCAACTATATAACATTCTGGAAAAGCCAAAATAACATGCAGGTATCAAAACTATGGAGTAAAAAGATGAGTGGTCGCTAGGGACAGAATGAATAGACAGAGCATCGTGAATTTGTTGTTATACATTTGTCAAAACCCAAAGAATGTAGAATGCCAAGAGTGAATGTTAATGTAAACTATGGACTTTGGGTGGTTATGATTTGTCAATGTAAGTTCATGGATTATGACAAACATTACAAAGGAGATCACTACTCTGGTGAGTGATGTTGATAATGGGGGAGGCCAGGTATTTGTGGGGCCAAAGGTCATAAGGGAAATCACTGTATTTTCCTCCAATTTTTCTGTGAACTTAAAACTGCTCTAAAAAATATTTAAGAAATGCTGATTGATCTGACACCTTCTCTGAAATACATGACAAACAATAGACATATTGCAATGTTTTGAGGAAAATAACTAAATTCTTCTACATGTCAAGTTGTAGTTCATAAAATATATCACCAATGTAAACTCTTAAAAAAAAAGTCTTAAACATAAAATCTGGCTTTAAAAGATGATTCAAAATAGTGTAATTAACAGAATGATTGTTGATTATTTGCAGCACCAAATTCAATAAATACAATACAGTCTAAATAATTGTGGTAAATATGTTTGCTATATAGAAAATAAATATGACAATATCTTAAATTAAAAATAGAAATGTAAATTAATTATTAAAAAATTAGCTGTTGTAGCCTGGCACAATAATATGAAAATATATCATCAAAAACCAGGAAGTGAGTATTGAGGGAAAATAAAGGAGAATAAATAGGTTAACTTACTAGGGTTATTTTTAATAATAAGTCATCAAAAGATAAAATATATAATAAGAATTAGAGAACAAGGAAAATATTTTTAAAAAGCAGGTACAATAAAAATATATCTTTATGAATATATATGCATATCTATATAGATCTATACATTTTAGACATAATAGCATAATAAGATGACTAAAGTTAAGACTGAGCATATAATCTTCAAAAGTGAAAGACAGATTTTACATTTAAGACTTTTTTGTTCAAGAGTTTACACTGATAATATATTTTATGAACTACAACTTGACAGGTAGAAGATTTTGGTTATTTTTCTCAAAATGTACCTATATGTTCATTGTTTTTGGCATATTTTTCAGGGATCAAAAAAAAGTGTAAAAGCTAACCATATGGAGAGATTCAAGATGGCGGCATGGAAGTTGAGACAGAGAACTCCTCCCAAAACCACAGATAGTGTGAAAATACAGTTAATATGACTAAACCTAAAACAGCAACAGGAAAGAAGGCTGCACCAGACTGCATACAGACGTCATGAACAGAGAAGACCTCACAAAACAGGGTAACATATGAAAGCCTTGATCCAGCAGGACCCAAGACCTTCCCCCACCACAGCTCACCAGCAGAAGGAAGAGAAATGGAGTGGGGGAGGGGGTGGAAGCCTGGGACTGCTGAGCACCTAGCCCTGGAGATCTGCTTTGCAAGCAGAAATCTACATAGTGTGGTGCTCTGGAGGATGGGGAGCTGCGACAGGCCGAGTGCTTGAGAGAGAGATTCTGGCCATTTGTGGAGGATGGGATACATACCTGGGCACTCTGAGACAAGGGAAAGGCAGGCAGTCTGAGAGGCTTCCTAGCAGCAGAGGGCTGCTGAAGGGGTGGGGTTTGCATGGAGCTTGCTGCGTGGGAAAAGGATTAGAGGGACTAGGTTGTCTGGACGTGCTCTGCCCAGCAGATTGGGAACTTTGAGAAGCCTCAGGCACTCCATCTCCTGGGGCTGGCTACTCAGCTCCAAGGACCCCACTGTGATACGCAGCCTGCTGAGCCTTCCTCCTGGCCTGACAGCACTGGCTCGCAAACCGGCAGTCACTGCTCTGGCATCTGGCCGGCCAGAGAGAGGCCTCACCTACAACAGCTAGAGACACCAAGCACAGAGGCTTACACCTGTGTGCTCGGCCCACTGGCTGTGATACTGAAGACAGGCAGGGCAGACGGGAGTCAGAAAACAGATCTTTCCTGCCCCCAGGCACCAGCTCCACTCCCCTACGACCACCAAACTCACTGTAGGGGCTGAGGAGCTCCAGAGACTGGAGCTTCTGGGCAAAAGAGGGCACCACACAGAAATATGAAACGTCAAAAGAATATGGTACAGACCAAAATCTTACAAACCCTGGAAAAAGGGCCAAATGAAACTGAACTCACAAATCTTCCTGAAAGAGAGTTCAAAATAAAAATCATAAGAATGCTTATGGAGGTACAGAAAAATATTCAAGAACTCAGGAACGAATATAAGATGAAGACTCAATCATTGAGAAATTCCATATCTGAAATGAAACATACAATGGAGGGATTTAAAAGCAGATTAGATGTAGTAGAGAAGACAGTTAATGGAATAGAAATTAGAGAAGATTAATAAAAAGAAGCTGAGGCATAGAGAGAAAAAAGAATCTCTAAGAATGAAAGAATATTGAGAGAACTGTGTGACCAATCCAAAAGGAAAAATATTCACATAATAGGGTACCAGAAGAAGAAGAGAGAGAAAAAGGGATAGAAAGTGTCATCAAGGAGGTAATTGCTGAAAACTTCCCCAATCTGGGGAAGGAGATAGTCTCTTAAGCCATCGAGTTGCACAGATCCCCCAACATAAGGAACCCAAGAAAGACAACACCAAGACATATAATAATTTAAATGGCAAAGATCAAGGATAAACACAGACTTTTAAAAGAAGCTAGAGAGAGAAAAAAGATCACATACAAAGGAAAACCCATCAGTCTATCATCAGATTTTTCAACAGAAACCTTACAGGCCAGAAGGGAGTGGCATGATATATTTAATGCAATGAAGCAGAAGGGCTTCAAACCAAGAATACTTTGTGGCAAGGTTATCATTTAAATTTGAAGAAGGGATTAAACAATTTTCAGATAAGCAAAAGTTGAGATGATTTACCTCCCACAAAGGGACAGACAAAAAGTAGAGAATATGATTCATAACATACAAAGAACGGAGGAGGAAGAAAAAGGAGGAGAAAAAAGAAAGAACCTTTACGTTGTGTTTGTAATAGCATACGAAGTGAGTTAAATTAGACTGTTAGATAGTAAGGGAATTACCCTTGAAACTTTGATAACCACAAATCTAAAGGCTACAATGGCAATAATTACATACCTATCGATAATCACCCTAAATGTAAATGGTCTGAATGCACCAATCAAAAGACGTAGAGTCACTGAATGGATATAAAAACAAGAACCATCTATGCTGCCTACAAGAGACTTACTTCAAACCCAAAGACATACACAGACTGAAAATAAAGGGTTGGAAAAAGATATTTCAAGCAACTTATAGGAAGAAAAAAGAAGGAGTTGTAGTGCTTGTATCAGATAAAGCAGACTTCAAAACAAAGAAAGTCACAAGAGACAAAGAAGGACATTACATAATGATAAAGGGGTCAGTCCAACAAGAGGATATAACTATTATAAACATCTATGCACTCAAGACAGGAGCACCTACATATACAAAACAAATACTAACAGAATTAAAGGGGGAAATAGAATGCAATGCATTCATTTTGGGAGACTTCAACACACCACTCACTCCAAAGGACAGATCAACCAGACAGAAAATAAATAAAGAGACAGAGGCACTGAACAACGTATTTCAACAGATGGACCTAATGGACATCTATAGAACATTCCATCCAAAAGCAACAGGACACACATTCTTCTCGAGTGCACATGGAACAGTTTCAAGAATAGATCATATACTAGGGCAGAAAAAGAGCCTCAGTAAATTTAAAAAGATTGAAATTCTACCAACCAGCTTCTCAGATCACAAAGGTATGAAACTAGAAATAAATTACTCAAAGAAAATGAAAAAGCCCAAAAACACATGGAGGCTTAATAACGTGCTCCTAAATAATCAAAGGATCAATAACCAAATAAAAACAGAGATCAAGCAATATATGGAGACAAATGACAACAATAATTCAACACCGCAAAATCTGTGGGATGCAACGAATGCCATGTTAACAGGGAAATATATTGCAATACAGGCCTACCTCAGGAAAGAAGAACAATCCCATATGAGCAGTCTAAACTCACAATTAATGAAACTAGAAAAAGAAGTACAAATGAGGCCCAAAGTCAGTAGAGGGCGGTACATAATAAAGATTAAAGTAGAAATAAATAAAATTGAGAAGAATAAAACAATAGAAAGAATCAACGAAAGCAGAAGCTGGTTCTTTGAGAAAATAAACAAAATAGATAAACCTCTAGCCAGACTTATCAAGAAAAAAAGAGCATCTACACACATAAACAGACTCAGAAATGAGAAAGGAAAAATTACAATGGCACCACAGAAATACAAAGAATTATGAAACAATACTGTGAAAGTTTATATGCTAACAAACTGGATAACCTAGAAGAAACGGACAATATTCTAGAAAAATACAACCTTCCAAGGCTCACCCAGGAAGAAATAGAAAATCTGAATAGACGAATTACCAGCAAAGAAATTGAATTGGTAATCAAAAAACTACCTAAGAACAAAATCCCTGCACCAGATGGTTTCACTCCTGAATTTTATCAAACATTTACTGAAGACCTAGTACAGATCCTCCTTAAAGTTTTCCAAAAAGTAGAAGACGGAATACTCCAAAACTCATTCTATGAGGCGAACATCACTCTAATACCAAAACCAGGCAAAGACACCACAAATAAATAAAATTAAAGACATATATCCATGATGAATATAGCTCAAAAAATGCTCAACAAGATATTAGCAAATCGAATTCAAAAATGCATCAAAAAGACAATCCACCATGATCAAGTGGGATTCATCCCAAGGATGCAAGCATGGTACAACATTCGAAAATCCATCAACATCATCCACTACATCAATGAAAAGAAGGAAAAAACCACATGATCATCTCCATAGATGCTGAAAAAGCATTTCACAAAATTCAACATCCATTCATGATAAAAATTCTCAACAAAATGGGTATAGAGGGCAAGTACCTCAACATAATAAAGGCCATATATGACAAACCCACAGCCAACATTATACTTAACACTGAGAAGCTGAAAGTTTTCCTATAAGATCAGGAAGAAGACAAGTATGCCCACTCTCCCCACTTTTATTCAATATAGTTCTAGAGTACCTAGCCACAGCACTCAAGACACACAAAGAAATGAAAGGCATTCAGATAGGTAAGGAAGAAGTCAAACTGTCCTTGTTTGCAGATGACATTATATTGTACATAAAAAACCCTAAAAAACCAACTCCAAAACTACTAGGTCTAATATCTGAATTCAGTAAAGTTGCAGGATACAAAATTAATACACAGAAATCTGTTGCATTTCTATACACTAATGGTGAACTAGCAGAAAGAGAAATCAGGAAACCAATTCCATTCACAGTTGCATCAAAAAGAATAAAATAGCTAGGAATAAACCTAGCCAAGGAAGTGAAAGACTTATACTCTGAAAACTACAAGACACTCATGAGAGAAATTAAAGAAGATACCAATAAATGGAAACACATACAGTGCTCCTGGATAGGAAGAATTAATATTGTCAAAATGGCCATCCTGCCTCACACAATCTACAGATTCAATGCAATCCATATCAAAATACCAACAGCATTCTTCAATGACCTAGAGCAAATCATTCTAAAATTCATATGGAACCACAAAAGACCCCGAATAGCCAAAGAAATCCTGAGAAGGAAGAATAAAGTGGGGGGAATTATGCTCCCAGACTTCAAGCTCTACTACAAAGCTACAGTAATCAAGACAATTTGGTACTGGCACAAGAACAGACCCATAGACTAATGGAACAGACTAGAGAGCCCAGATGTAAACCCAAGCATGTATGGTAAATTAATATATGATAAAGGAACCATGGATATACAATGGGGAAATGACAGCCTCTTCAACAGCTGGTGAGGGCAAAACTGGACAGCTACATGTAAAAGAATGAAACTGGATTATTGTCTAACCCGATATAAAAAAGTAAACAGAAAATGGATCAAAGACCTGAATGTAAGTCATGAAACCATAGAACTCTTAGAAAAAACAAAGGCAAAAATCTCTTGGACATAAATATGAGCAACATCTTCATGAATATAGCTCCCTGGGCAAGGGACACAAAAGCAAAAATGAACAAGTGGGACTCTATCAAACTAAAAAGCTTCTGTACAGCAAAGGACACCATCAGAACAAAAAGACACCTACAGTATGGAAGAATATATTCATAAATGACATATCCGATAAGGGGTTGATATGCAAATTATATTAAGAGCTCATGTATCTCAACAAACAAATAGCCAATAAGCAAATTAAAAAATGGGCAGAGGAGCTGAACAGACACTTCTCCAAAGAAGAAATTCAGATGGCCAACAGGCACATGAAAAGATGCTCAACATCGCTAACCATCAGAGAAATGCAAATTAAAACCACAATGAGATATCACCTTACACCAGTTAGGATGGCTGCCATTCAAAAGACAAACAACCACAAATGTTGGCAAGGTTGTGGAGAAAGGGGAACCCTCCTACACTGCTGGTGGGAATGTAAATTAGTTCAACCATTGTGGAAAGCAGTATCGAGGTTCCTCAAAAAACTAAAAGTAGAAATACCATTTGACCCAGGAATCCCACTCCTAGGAATTTACCCTAAGAATGCAGCAGCCCAGTTTGATAAAGACAGATGCACCCCTATATTTATTGCAGTACTATTTACAATAGCCAAGAAATGGATGCAACCTAAGTGTCCATCAGTAGATGAATGGATAAAGAAGAGGTGGTACATATACACAATGGAATATTATTCAGCCATAAGAAGAAAACAAATCCTACCATTTGCAACAACATGGATGGAGCTAGAGGGTATTATGCCCAGTGAAATAAGCCAGGTGGAGAAAGACACGTATCAAATGATTTCACTCTGTGAAGTATAAAAACAAAGAAGAAACTGAAGGAACAAAACAGCAGCAGACTCACAGAACCCAAGAATGGACTAACAGTTGCCAAAGGGAAAGTAACTGGGGAGGATGGGTGGGAAGGGAAGGATATGGGGGAAAAAGGGGCATTACTATTAGCACACATAATGAAGTAGGAAGGGGGGCATACGGGGAAGGCAGTATAACACAGAGAAGACAAGTAGTGATTCTATAGTATCTTACTACGCTGATGGACAGTGACTATAATGGTGTTTGTGGTGGGGACTTGATAATAGGGGGAGTCTAGTAACCATAATATTGCTCATGTAATTGTACATTAATAATAGAAAAAAAAGCTATGCTATTTATAAGTGATACACTTGAAAATGCAGCAGAAATCATGAAAATAGATATTAAAATATGTACATTCAATAAATATAAACTAGGGTTCATGATATTTATATTTTATAAAGATCAATATTAATTAAAATATTTTATTCAAAATAGTCTCAAAAACCATGGTTTATCTTTCTCCATAACGTCAAAGTATAGGTGATATAAACCTTTAAAACAAAGGCCAAACAAGGTAGCCCCACAATATACATAGCATTTAAAATTGAAAAATAAGGAGCACATGAAAAGAAAACCAAAACAACAGGAAACTTGAACCTCTTTTCGTTGTTCACAGACTGAGTGCTGAAATCATGCTTGATATCTGAAGCATTATAAAACCTCAGTAACAGTTAAATTAATTTAAAAAATGAAGTAACAAATAGGCTAATTATTCAAATATTAACTTGTGTATAAAATATAGAGAATAAAATCATAGAGTTAATAAGGGTTTTCTATACAAGTGTAA
The DNA here is from genome assembly GCA_032199065.1 of Smutsia gigantea. Lineage (NCBI taxonomy): Eukaryota > Metazoa > Chordata > Mammalia > Pholidota > Manidae > Smutsia > Smutsia gigantea. Next base: position 87,979 of record JAVSCE010020588.1, read on the forward strand.
TGATATATACCTTGCTATGTATATATGTTATGTATATATATCAGTATACATAAGAAGATATAATTCCATTCTCTTATTTTAAAGATAAGTAGAATGCATTTTAAATTGTCATTCACTTGTTTACTTTTGGAAAGTATTTACCCTTTCAAAATGCTTATGGCAGGATATTAATAAACAGTTACATTAACACTGGGTTTAAATTAAAAAACAAAAACCACTGGATTTGAATGAGACAGTAAGAATAACCAAAAAAAAAAAAAAACCAAACCAGAATGGAACAAAAGTAGTGCAGAAATAGAAAATTTTATAGAAGTTCCATAGTCAACTCTTCAAGTTATGGAAATGTAAGTCTCCCTGTAGAAATTTTCAACACTTGTCAGTACTTTGTAGTAATTCTCAGGCCAGTGTTCATTCTAAGAGTACACTGTGACACTGCTGTTTCCTAAGAGCTGGGCCATCACTGCTTTAAACATTCCCTCTCAGTCCTTTGTGCCTACTAATAGTGTGGGAAATCTGAGAAGCCGGAGAGCTGTACTGAACTCCAACAAGTGATTGGACAGCTACCAAAGTGGTGTAAACAGATTAAAGCCTGTAACTTCCGTGTCTTCAAAGTTTTTCTGATGCTAGTTATGGTTCCTTGAAGGCCAACATAAAATATTAATTTATTTGACTTCACAGCTTTCTGTCCTTCAGAATCACCAGAATGAGCCATATTCAATCATGTAGTGCCATTTTGGAAATTATGCTATTAAATTATTTTCTTACATGACAGCCAACTTCAAGTGATTAGGACTATAGTTTATAGAACCAAAAATGGGGAAGTAGCCATTACATGGAGAAAGACTTGATTGGAACAATATAGTGAGAGCTTAGGACAATCAAAGACTGACATAAGTCTATTGAAAACTTGAAGGAGAAAAGATCGAAGAGGAAGAAAATGTGGACATAGTAAAGAGATTGGTGCTGTATTAATTCTGTGACCTACATGTTCCAAGTCCTCCAGCTCTCTTACTCTACTCTTATTAATACTCAAAAAACACATAACTGAAATTCTTATTCTTGGAATTTCAAGAAATCCGATGCCTTTCTAGTACATCTAAGAATTTCCAAAATAATTTTTTTATTCCCAATTGTGACCATTGCCTTTACACAATTATTATTAATTTTCTATGTTAATCCATAAATAATTTATAGTGGGGTGTCGTGGGTTATCTATTTCTGTTGATGAATCATCTGGTTACTTTGTCCCAACACATGGATATAAGCTTCTACCTTTATTCTCCAAGGAAGTAAAGGAGTTGTGAAATGTTTGACAACCTTTACTCTAGACCTAATAAATTTAGCCATCCTGTAAACCAGTAGAATTGCATGCAAGAAAAACATTAAAGTGGCTATCAGGTATCACTCCAGTGGTACTAACAGTGGCAGAAAGGAGATATCTAAGAATTATTTAGGAGATTTAAGATTTTTAAGTCCAAGATCTTATTCACTGTGGATCATTACTTAGATTTAGTAATCCATACATAGTAGGCACACAAATAAACATCAGTGCTCTTCTAACCAATAAATTATGTCCTTTCACCTGGAGTCATTTCTCCAGTCATCTTCCTCCTTGTTATTTGTGTCTCCTTAAATTTAAGTATCCTCTCCTGAGTCCCTGGTCCCTGTCACCATTCTGTTGTTTTTCATTCCTTCTGCATATCCATGTTCTCATTTAGTATAATCTTTCTTCTACCTGAAGAATTCCTTTATACTTAGTTTAGAGACACTCTACCAAAGATGACTTCTCTTGTGTTTGTTGGTATAGAAGTGTATTTATTTTGCTTTCACTTGTAAAAACTGTTTTTGCTGGGTAGAGAATTCTAATGTTTATTCTTTAGAACTTTAAAGATACAATTCCACTGTCTTCTATTTTTTTCTATTCCCTGTTGAAAAGTTAGTTGTCAGCTGAGAAGTCAGCATCTTTGAAATGTCTTCTTTTTCATCTGTCAACTTTTAGGATTTCCTTTCTTCTCCCTCTTCTCCCCTGCTCCTCATATTCCTCTCCTCCTCCTCTTCCTCCTTTTCTTTTCCTTAAGTTTACAGCACCTTAACTACAATGTTCTAAGTGTGATTTTTCCTATTATTTATCCAGCTTGAAGTATGTAGGGTCTCTTAAATCTGTGGTCAGCTGTCTTCTCAGTTTTGGAGATTTCTCTGATATAATAGTATCTCTTCAAATATTGTTCTTCTCCATTATATATCTCCTCCTCATCTGGAATTCCAATGACAAGTTTTTAGACCTCTTCATTTATTCCAAGTCTATTACATTCCTTCTTTTTTTAAAAAAAAGTCTTTGCTCTCTATACTTCAGTCTATATATTTTCTAACACACAGATTATTTTCATTTAATTCTTTCAGTTCATTAATTTGCCCTTCTGCTCTATCCTATTGCTAAACTCATTTATTACCTTTATCAGTTCAATTATTGATTATTTTTTAATTGTGAGACTTTAGCTCCTGAAACAACCTCAATAAATTTCGCTCCCGGTTACAGCAGCAGAAGTAAATTTCATAGTGATGGTATTATATTTATGTACATTTATGTGGATTTCTCATTGCGGGAAATTACCATATCTCTACCTGAATTCTAAATTGATGATTGAATTCTATATAAGAAATATCAATAGAGGTCTATCTCTTCTTCCCTATACTGCTGCTCTTACCTCTCTCCAGGATAGCTGCAAATGTCCTATTACTGAATGTGACAATTTCTGCTCTGCCCCTGCAGTGAGTCTGTGGGATTATTGTGCTCTTCTGTCTCTGACCTTGCCTCGTATATAGGTTCTTGCTTCCTGATCTTTGCTTCACACACTTCAGACTATTTCCTTTACATTTTTCTGCCTTTCAGTCTTGTTCCCTCATTCACTTCAAGATCTCTTATATAAAGCAGATGAACGTCTCTCATTGTTCACCTTCCCTATGCCAAACTGACTTTTCAATGGCTTAAAATATTCACTGTGATCGCTTCTCCATAAAACACTCCAAGGAAAGCACCATGCTTTTTCTTCAATGAACCTGAAAATGGATTCAGCATCACTTCTACCAATTGAACATTTGACTGGTGGAAACATCTTGTACCCCAACAGTAAGTTTGGGAAGTAAGAGTTTTCTGTAATAAGGAATTCTTAGTAATCATTCCAATGGAATACATATATGAAAGCTATACTATATCTAACATCCATTTCCCCTTTCATTTACTTCTTATTGTGGTACAGAGTATTTGTTACAAATAATGAATCAATACTGATACATTATTATTAATTATTGACCTAATTTTATTGAGTTCTTAGTTTTTTACCTGATGTCCTTTTTCTGCTTGAGGATCCGATCCAGTATACCATATTACATTTAGTGACCCTGTCTTCTTAGGCTCCTCTTGACTGGCAGTTTCTCAGGCTTTCCTTGTTTTTGATCACCTTGACAGGTCTAACTAGTCCTGGTCAGGAGTATTGTACAGTATCTCTCAGCTGCTGTTTGTCTTATTGTTTTTCTCATGGGGTTAATGGTGCTTGGGAGATATATTGCATTTTTCACTTCTAAAATCTTTTATTTAACAGACTCTATTTTTCTGGTGAAATTCTTCATATTGTATCATACTTTTTTGGCCATATTAATCAAATCTACTTTAAAGTCTGTGGATAATATGTTGCATCTACAGACAATTCACTTTCTTCTCTGGAAGATGTACAGACTAGAGTTAGATTACCTTAATCTAGTCAGACACTAGGCTTACCTGAATCTGAATGCAGCCTTTATAAGTCCCAGCGCACTTCTGGTGCACCCTGCATTTAGGTGTAGTCCTGTAAAGATCCCAGTGTAAATCCTGGGGTGATTATAAACATTTCACCTCCTCGCCAATTTATGAACTAGTAACTTTTCTTTTTTGCACTGTGAGACTATGGAACACTTAGCTCTGCCTTCCAGCTGCTTTCTGTCTAGATCCTTATTTTCCAGCCCTTTGAAATCCATATATTCAGCATGTGTCTCAAGGGAAAAATGGTAAACCTTCTGGATCAATTCCCCGTACTTCCATTCCCTTCAAGATCTTGACTCCCACCCATTCTCAGTTGCTCTGTCATCCCTAAAATCCAATTTTGTCTCTCCAGGTCTATGAAATTGCCAAAAATTGTGCTGGCTTCTTTCCTATAGCAGAGGCCATCACTCTCGGCCCTTGGCTAGGATTTGTGCCAAGAATCGGCAAATGCCCCAAGGACAGAATCATTTGCAGATTTCCCTTTTTGGGAGATCTTATCCCCTAAAATCTTGTTTACCTCAGCAGTTTTTTAATATATAAAAATACATATTTTTGCCATTTTATTTTCTGGTTGCCATTGTAAGGAGCAAGATAAGTCAGAAGATTGAGTTTTCCATTTTCTTAACCGTATGTTACATGAATAAAACACAGTTTAAACTTTTTTTACAATAGATGTGAATTAAGTCAAGTAAGGGTAAAAACAGATACTTTCAGTTTAAGAACAAGAAGAAAAATTCTATAAAATCTTCAGCCCTTTTTTCCTAAAAACAAAAGCCAAAAAAATCACCAAAAAACAAAGTAACACAAATAAGTAGAAAAAATAATGATGAACAAAGTCTTATGAGAAAATGAATTATAGGGAATTTTATTTCCAGAAGAAATAGAATTAACAATAAAAATTTCATTTGGGAAAAAGGAGGGATATTTTATGTCACTGAGTTTATTCTTTTATTGATCTAGAGATCATACATGATGAAATAAGAAAATTTTAAAAATTAATCTTAAAAGTTAAGTAGAAAAGAGTTAGAACTGTTAATACTTGCGTTGTATAGCTCCTTATCCTAGTAAGTTCAAGACATTTCCTGGAATATTGTTTGTATGAATGAGCTAATTTAGTAAGTGGTCCACACAAATGATCAACATATAAAGTCAACAAAGTTCCAGAATAAAAAGAGTAAAAATTAGACAATAAAGGAGGGAGTGTTACTAAAAATGATTAACAGTACATGAGAATGAGTAATATGAAATGGGTAACAGTATATGAGAATGTTTTGAAACATTAAGCAGAGATGAAACATGTCCTTTGAGATAAGAAAATATTTTATAAAGCTAAAATAATTAAAACATTGTGGCAATTGACTAGAAATAGGGAAAAAAGAAATCACAGGACACTCTATTTTTCCATTATCAACTATATTCAGTGGAGAAAGTATAAGTTATTCAATAAACACTTCTGGAACAATTGACTATAACCTTTCACCATAACAATTGATCCATTCATTTAGAAAAAGAAATTAAGTGCTCAAATGTAATATCAAAACAATAAAAGTAATACATGAAAATATGATTCTATTTTTTAATACATTTGAGGAACTCTATAAAGGAAAAGATGCACAATCAACAAGAAAAGACTGTTTTTGGTTCAAAAAAATCAAGTATTAATAAAAATTTGGGGGAAAATAACATGTATTTTAAAAGACAAATAACTAAGTAAATGACTAACTTCATTAAGTGGCATAATTCACAGTAAAAGATGATCAAGTGGTTACTAAAAAGTGGTCTGGTTCATAATTTGCTGTCAATTGTTTTGACAATTTTACTTCATTAGTATGGAAATGTCAAGTCAAACAAGGAACTTGGCTTGAATTGTTTATCACTATGTCCACAGTTCTTAGAATAGTGTTATTTTGGAACACAATAGGTTTTGAATTTTAAAAATATATTGAATACATAAATAAATCATATTGTATATGCAAATAAAGTAATAATGAGTTGTCCTAATTTTAAAAAGAAGAATATGTTCCTTGTATAGAATGTGGGGACTAATACACTCTTATACAGTGTTAGTGGTATTTAAATTTGTCACAGCTTTCTGAAGAGTAAATGAGCAGTATCCATTGGATTCAAACATTCTATTCCATCGGTCTTAGCAAATCAGGGGAATCAATTCTGTAATATTCTCTCTTTGTAAGCAAAACAACAGGACTATTTTAATACAAAAAAAGCATGTTCAATAATAGCTATTTTTAATAAATGATGGCCCATTCATATCAGGACATTTTATACAAGTGTTAAAAAGTATGACAGATATAATGATATGGAAATACCACAAAATATATTGTTACAATAAAAAATATATTGTAAAAACCAAGGAAAATAGAAGAAATGACTATATAGCATAACCCCATTTGTGTAAAACAAAGACTAATACTATATATACATTTGGTTTATCTCAGCATGTTTTTCTACTCAGCTATTAATTTTTCTATGTATCTATGTATATAAGTATGTATATATATATATATATATATAGTGAAACATTTGGAATCCATTGGAATGAATTAGAATTATAGCCATTGATAACATGCATTTAGGGTGGTAGAGGTAATACAGAGGTAGATAAAAAAGAAACTTAACCTTTTATTCCACATGTTATTTTTTTGTGACAGATATGGATTTATGTAGTAGTTGTTACTAAATTGAGAAAAAGTCATTGTTCTGTTTTTTCTTTGCTTGATTATGGTGTATATTTTTCAAGTCTATTAGCAAATTACATTTTGTTGTCACTTATTTCTTAATTCTAGAATATTTCTAGCACTAATTTTAAATTACCTTTATTAATATTTATTTGTATATAACTATTTATTCTCCAGATTTGCTTCCCCCCCCCCCCTTAGTGGATTAACAGGATATCCTTTTAACCGATTTTGTTAGCCAAAATTGCACTTGCTCATTTTTGGCAAATGTAATTTTGAAACAATGTCTTTGGAGTTAGTTCAGGATTGTAAGCTTAGTTCTGTCACTTCATAGTTAGAGGCTCAAAACAATCTCTCAATTTTACTCAGTGTCAGTTTCCCAATAGTAACAGTTACATAAAACATAGAATAAGATTCAGTTAAATTCCATATCTGTCTAGAGTGCTTAGACTGATTTCAGGCACATAGATATACAATTAGTTTTCATATTCAATACAGCTTGCTAAAAATGTTTATATATTTCTTAGTATATTTTGTAAATATAATATAAAATTATTTCCTGTATCATCTAACAAAACTATAAATATCTTAAGATCAGATACCATCTTTCATTCAGTATTCTATACTCTGAAGCAATTAGCATAGACTCTTCACACTGGTGTATTTACTTAATTAAATCAAAACTTGAAATAGCATGAATGAGTACATCAGCACTGTTGTGAAGAAGCATGTTAAATCATTTAAGAGTAGATAAATAAATTATTTTATTGTAAATAAATTATTTTATTGTTCTCACTGATGGCTTTTTTACGTTTGTATGACTTATGAGTTTGGATAGAGAGCTTCCACTTTTGAAATAATTATTTGAAAAAGCTCCTTTAAAAGCTATATTCACTCTTGTTCAGTTACTTTAGCCTACAAAAGGAAATTCTCTGACGTCAAGAATAACAGACTCTTCTAATTAAATAAATAAACTGGCTTCCTACTTGACAATCCTTTCTGAGAGTTTCTTTATAGTATGAGTCAAATAATATTTCCTAGTAAAGTACGATGCTCCAACTTTTTATTTTTATTTTTATTATTGCTATAGCTCTATCCAGAATGTTAGCAGAGTATTGCCAATAGATTACTAGCCTTTTTTTTTTTACCAAGAAAACAATTTTTATTTTTGAATTTTGCAGTACTTGGATAGGCAATGCTAAAATATGTGTTCAGGCAAATGCAGTTGAATGAAAAAAAAGAATTAGAAGAATCCAAAAATGTAACAATGTAATACATTAAATTATCAATTTTTGTTATTTGCCATGTAAAATATGGTCTAAATTAAACAATATGAAAGCATCTATTTGTCTTTTGACTCAGCTTGAAACCACTTTCTGTTTTGCAGATACAATAAATACAACAGTTGTTTGTTTTTTATTAAGGTATTATTGATATACACTGTTATGAAGGTTTCACATGAAAAAACAATGTGGTCACTACATTTACCCATATTATCAAGTCCCCATCCATACCCCAATGCAGTCACTGTCCTTGGGTGTAGTAAGATGCCACAGATTCACTATTTGCCTTCTCTGTGCTACACTGTTTTCCCCGTGATCCCCCACACCATGTGTACTAAACATAATACCCCTCAATCCCATTCTCCCACCCTCCCCACCCACTGTCAATTACCCCTCCCCTTTGGTAACCACTAGTTCCTTCTTGGAGTCTCTGAGTCTGCTGCTATTTTGTTCCTTCAGTTTTTCTTCATTCTTATACTCCACAAATGAGGGAAATCATTTGGCACTTGTCTTTCTCTGCCTGGCTTATTTCACTGAGCATAATATCCTCCAGTTCCACCCATGTTATTGCAAATGGTAGGACTTGTTACTTTCTTATGGCTGAATAGCATTCCATTGTGTATATGTACTACACATTCTTTATTCATTCATCTACTGACGGACACTTAGGTTGCTTCCATATCTTGGCTATTGTAAGAAGTGCTGCAATAAACATAGGGGTGCATATGTCTTTTTGAATCTGAGAAGTTGTATTCTTTGGGTAAATTCCAAGGAGTGGGATTCCCAGGTCACATGGTATTTGTATTTTTAGTTTTTGGAGGAACCTCCATATTGCTTTCCACAATGGCTGAACTAGCTTACATTCCCACCAGCAGTGTAGGAGGGTTCCCCTTTCTCCACATCCTCACCAGCATTTGTTGTTCTTAGTCTTTTGGATGGTGGCCATCCTTACCGGTGTGAGGTGATATCTTATTGTGGTTTTAAATTGCATTTCCCTGATGATTAGTGATGTGGAGCATCTTTTCATGTATCTGTTGGCCATCTGAATTTCTTCTTTGGAGAACTGTCTCTTCATATCCTCTGCCCATTTTTTAATCAGGTTATTTACTTTTTGGTTCTTGAGGTGCATAAGTTCTTTATATATTTTGGATGTTAACCCCTTGTCGGATATGTTATTTACAAATATATTCTCCCATACGGTAGGATGCCTTTTTGTGCTGTTATGGTGTCCTTAGTTGTACAGAAACTTTTTAGTTTGATATAGTCCCATGAGTTCATTTTTGCTTTTGTTTCCCTTGCTTGAGGAGATGTGTTCAGGAAGAACTTGCTCATGCTTATATTCAGGAGATTTTTGCTTATGTTGTCTTCTAAGAGTTTTATGGTTTCATGACTTACATTCAGGTCTTTGATCCATTTTCTGTTTACTTTGGTGCATTGTATTAAACAATAATCCAGTTTCATTCTCTTGCATGTAGCTGTCCAGTTTTGCCAACACCAGCTGTTGAAGAGGCTGTTATTTCCCCATTGTATGTACATGGCTCATTTATCATACATTAATTGACCATGCATGGTTGGGTTTATTTGAGGGCTCTCTAGTCTGTTCCATTGGTCTATGGGTCTGTTCTTGTGCCAGTACCAAATTGTCTTGAGTACTCTGGCTTTGTAGTAGAGCTTGAAGTTGGGGAGCATAATCCCCCCAGCTTTATTCTTCCTTCTCAGGAGGGCTTTGGCTATTTGGGGTCTTTTTTAGTTCCATATGAATTTTAGAATGATTTGCTCTAGGTCATTGAAGAATGCTGTTGGTATTTTGATATGGATTGCATTGAATCTGTAGATTGTGTGAGGCAGGATGGCCATTTTGACAATATTAATTCTTCCTATCCAGGAGCACTGTATGTGTTTCCATTTATTGGTATCTTCTTTAATTTCTCTCATGAGTGTCTTGTAGTTTTCAGAGTATAAGTCTTTCACTTCCTTGGCTAGGTTTATTCCTAGCTATTTTATTCTTTTTGATGCAACTGTGAATGGAATTGGTTTCCTGATTTCTCTTTCTGCTAGTTCACCATTAGTGTATAGAAATGCAACAGATTTCTGTGTATTAATTTTGTATCCTGCAACTTTACTGAATTCAGATATTAGACCTAGTAGTTTTGGAGTTGGTTCTTTAGGGTTTTTTATGTACAATATCATGTCATCTGCAAACAAGGACAGTTTGACTTCTTCCTTACCTATCTGAATGCCTTTCATTTCTTTGTGTGTCTGAGTGCTGTGGCTAGGTACTCTAGAACTATATTGAATAAAAGTGGGGAGAGTGGGCACACTTGTCTTCTTCCTGATCTTAAAGGAAAACTTTCAGCTTCTCAGTGTTAAGTATAATGTTGGCTGTGGGTTTGTCATATATGACCTTTATTATGTTGAGGTACTTGCCCTCTATACCCATTTTGTTGAAAATTTTTATCATGAATGGATGTTGAATTTTGTGAAATGCTTTTTCAGCATCTATGGAGATGATCATGTGGTTTTTGTCCTTTTGTCCAATGACGTTGATGGATTTTCTAATGTTTTACCATCCTTGCATCCCTGGAATAAATTCTACTTGATCATGATGGATGATCTTTTTGAAGTATTTTTGAATTCGGTTTGCAAATATTTTGTTGAGTATTTTTGCATCTATATTCATCAGGGATATAGGTCTTTAATTTTCTTTTTTGTGGTGTATTTGCCAGGTTTTGGAATTAGAGTGATGCTGGCCTCATAGAATGAGTATTCCCTCTTCTTGTTCTCTTTGGAAAATTTTAAGGACGATGGTTATTAGGTCTTCACTAAATGTTTAATAAAACTCAGTGGTGGAGCCATCTGGTCCAGATATTTTGTTCTTAGGTAGGTTTTTAATTACACATTCAAATGCATTGCTGGTAATTGGTCTGTTCATATTTTCTGTTTCTTTCTGGGTCAGCCTAGGAAGGTGTTATTTTTTAGAAAGTTGTCCATTTCTTCTAGGTTATCCAGTTTGTTAGCATATAATTTTTCATAGTATTCTCTCATAATTCTTTGTATTTCTGTGTTGTCTGTACTGTTTTTTCCTTTCTCATTTCCGATTCTGTTTATGTGAGTAGACTCTTTTTTTCTTGATAAGTCTGCCTGGGGGGTTATATATTTTGTTTATTTTCTTGAAGAACCAGCTCCTGCTTTCATTGATTCTTTCTATTGTTTTATTCTTCTCGATTTTATTTATTTCTTCTCTGATCTGTATTAGGTCCCTCCTTCTACTGACTTTGGGCCTCATTTGTTCTTCTTTTTCTAGTTTCGTTAATTGTGAGTTTAGACTGCTCATATGGGATTGTTCATCTTTCCTGACGTAGGCCTGTATTGCAATATACTTTCCTCTTAACACAGCCTTCACTGTGTCCCACAGATTTTGTGGTGTTGAATTATTGTTGTCATTTTTCTCCATATATTGCTTGATCTCTGTTTTCTTTGGTGATTGATCCGTTGGTTATTTAGGAACATGTTGTGAAGCCTCCATGTGTTTGTGGGATTTTTCATTTTCTTTGCTTAATTTATTTCCAGTTTCATACCTTTGTGGTCTGAGAGACTGGTTGGTAAAATTTCAATCTTTTTAAATTTACCGAGGCTCTTTTTGTAGCCTAGTATATGATCTATTCTTGAGAATGTTCCATGTGCACTTGAGAAGAATATGTATTCTGCTGCTTTTTGGTGTAGAGTTCTGTAGATGTCTGTTAGTTCCATCTGTTCTGTTGTGTTGTTCAATGCCTCTGTCTCCTTACTTATTTTCTTTCTGGTTGATCTGTCCTTCAGAGTGAGTGGAGTGTTGAAGTCTCCTAAAATGAATGCATTGCATTCTATTTCTCCTTTTAATTCTGTTAGTATTTGTTTTACATATCTAGGTGCTCCTGTGTTAGGTGCATAGATATTTATAATGGTTATATCTTCTTGTTGGATTGATCCTTTTATCATTATGTAATGTCCTTTGTCTCTTGTGACTTTCTTTGTTTTTAAATCTATTTTTTCTGATACAAGTACTGCAACTCCTGCTTTTTTCTCCCTATTATTTGTGTGTAATATCTTTTTCCATCCCTTCACTTTTAGTCTGTATCTCTTTGTGTTTAAAGTGAGTCTCTTGTAGGCAGCATATAGATGGGTCTTGATTTTTTTATCCATTCAGTGACTCTGTGTTTTTTGATTGGCTCATTTAGTCCATATATATTTAGGGTGATTATCAATAGGTATGTACTGATTGGCATTGCAAGCTTAAGATTCGTTCTTACCAAAGGTTCAAGGTTAACTTCCTTACCACCTAAGAGTCTAAATTAACTCATTTAATATGCTATTACAAACACAATCTAAAGGTTCTTTTTTTTTCTTCCTCCTTTTTCTTCCTCTTACATTCTTTATATATTAGGTAACGTATTCTGTACTCTTTGTCTATGCCTTGATTGTTTCTGGAGATAGTTATTTAAATTTTTGCATTTGCTTAGTAATTAGCTGTTCTACTTTCTTTACTGTGATTTTATTACCTCTGGTGACAGCTATTAAACCTTATGAACACTTCCATCTATAGCAGTCCCTCCAAAATACACTGTAGAGATGGTTTGTGGGAGGTTAATTCTCTCAGGTTTTGCTTATCTGGAAATTATTTACTTCCTCCTTCAAATTTAAATGATAGTCTTGGCAGATAAAGCATTCTTGCTTCAAGGCCCTTCTGCTTCATTGCATTAAATACATCATGCCACTCCCTTCTGGCCTGTAATGTTTCTGTTGAGAAGTCTGATGATAGCCTGATGGGCTTTCCTTTGTATGTGATCTTAATTCTCTCTCTGCTGCTTTTAATAGTCTGTCCTTATCCTTGATCTTTGCCATTTTAATTACTATATGTCTCGGTGTTGTCTTTCTTGGATTCCTTGTGTTGGGAGATCTGTGCATCTCCATGGCCTGAGAGAGTATCTCCTCCCCCAGATTGGGGAAGTTTTCAGCAGTCACCTCCTCAAAGACTCTTTCTATCCCTTTTTCTCTCTCTTCTTCTTCTGGTGCCTCTATAATGTGAATATTGTTCTTTTTGGATTGGTCACACAGTTCTCTCAATATTACTTCATTCTTAGAGATCCTTTTTTCTCTCTGTGCCAAAGCTTTGTATTCCTCTTCTCTAGTTTCTATTTCACTTATTGTGTCCTCCACCATATCCAATCTGCTTTTAATACCGTCCATTGTGCTCTTCAGTGATTGGATCTCCAACCAGAATTCATTCCTGAGTTCTTGACTGTATTTCCATACCTCCATGAGCATGTTAATTATTCTTATTTCGAACTCCCTTTCAGGAAGAGTCATGAGGTCGATGTCATTTAAATCTTTCTCACTAATGGTATTAATAATTTTACTCTGAACCAGATTCCTTCAGCATTTCATATTTGTATATGCACCCTCTAGTGCCCAGAATCTCTACTCCTTGGAGCTACTCAGCCCCTGAAGCCATGTGGGGGGTCACAGGGGAGTGGTATTGGTGCCTGGGGGGAGAAAAGAGCTGTTTCATGCTACCTGGCTGCTATGCCTTCTCCTCTGGCTGAACCAGTGGGCTGAGTGCACAGGTATAAGCCTCTATGCTTTACTTTTGTTGTTGCTGTAGACAGATCTTACCTCTCACTGGGCTAATGCCAGGGAAGGGTTTGCTGGTTTGCGAGCCAGGAGGGGCTGGCTGGAAGAAAGGTGCAGTAGGCTCCGTATCATGGAGGGGGTCCTTGGAGATGTTAACAAGCCAAGGAACTGGAGCAACTGAAGATCGTCTAAGGAAGAAGATTTCTTTTTCTATATGGCAAAGCTGCCAACCTGCTGGGCAGGGTGCACCCAGACAATTTTATCTACCTGTCCTCTCTCCTGAGCAGTAAGCTCTGTGCAATCCTTGCCCCTTTAGCAGCCCTCTTGCTAAGGGTTTCCTTGTTAGGCAGTCTCTAAGACTACCCACCTTTCTTTTGTCCCAGAGCAGCCAGGTATGGATCCCTGCTCTCCACACGTAGCTGGAATCTCAGTCTCTCCAGGTATTCTGCCTGTCTTAGCTTTCCAACCCCATAATCATGAGAGTATCATGTAAGCAACATGAATTGTAGGTTTGTGCTCACAGAGCAAATCTCTGGAGTTAGGTATTCAGCAGTCCCAGGCCTCCCCTCCCTCCCTGCTCCATTTCTCTTCCTCCCACCAGTGAGCTTGGGTGGGGGAAGGGCTTGGGTCCCGCCGGGCCACAGCTTTGGTACGTTATCCTGTTCTGTGAGGTCTGCTCTTTTCTCCAGGTGTATGCAGTCTGGCACAGTCCTCTTTCCTGTTGCTCTTTCAAGATTAGTTGTATTAATTATATTTTCATATTACATGCAGTTTTAGGAGGAAGCCTGTGTCTCACCTCTCATGCCGCCATCTTTAATCCTCAACTGTTTTTTTTAACAAACATCCTTGAATAAGGTGAATTCCCTCTACTATTTGTGTAAATCAGAAAAAGAGTCAACTCCTATGAATTGTTCTATATGTAGTTGAGATTTCTGAATATAAGTTGGGTCTTTAGAAATTATATCCAGGAACTACTGAGGGGACTTAGATTATAAGTAATTATCAGTAACTAATGAACAATTTATGTTTACTAAAATAATGGTTGAAATAGATTAGATGGGTGGATGGACAGATGATAGATGATAGATAGATAGATAGATAGATAGATAGATAGATAGATAGATAGATGTGAACATTACACAAATCACTGCTAAATTTTAATTGCTTTACTTTAAACAAGCATGAACTCTTGCAAATATTAGTAACTCCATGGCACCTTATGGTGCTTTATTTTTATTTATAGTTTTGAAAGCTGGGATATTGTCATTTGTCATGTATAGCTAACTCTCTGGCATGAAAGGAAATTGACAGAACTCTAAGTTTCTCATTATTTTAAACCTTAATTTAGTGTAATGATAAAATTGAAGAAAAAATTATCTAGATCTAAATCAATAATCATTTTATTGTTTGTCAGTTAGTATGTAGAGCATTGACTAGCAAATGTAACTCTCTGATATTCTCCTAACTTGATTTAGTGCTATATTCAGCTATTTATTTACAGCTCTGAAACAGAGGGTTGTCTTTTCCTGCTTATGACTGACCTTCAGTACTATAAAGATTCCACCTTTTTCCACCTAAAATGTACCCTGAAATTATCTTGATGAGTGAAACTGGTTCTCTTCTGCCAAGACTTCAGTAATAAAAGATGGGATAATGTAGATATCATACCAAGAATAGAAGAAGAAAAAAATCAAACAAAAACAAAGGAGCAATGAATGAATGAACAAATGAAAGAAAGAGAGAGAGAGAAAGGAGAAAGGAAAGAAAAAGAGAAAGAAAGAAAAGCTAATGAGTTTTGAAATGATTCCATTAGCAATGGTCATGATTGCTTGTACAGGGGAGAAAAGATTGTTATAAAATGGTCTATTAAAATGCCAGGAAATTTCTTAGTAGTTTAAATACTCTTAAATTTTTAAATGCTATACTAGCTAGCAGAGCTATAGTGGATTGAATTAAGCTTCATTATTGATTCCCTAAGACTTTGTTGGTGTGTTGCCCATTTAAACACATTAACAGATACTTAGAGTAATTTATAATGCTTTGAAGAACATTTACTTCATTTAAAATAGCTAATAACATCATTCAAATGAGAGAAGGTGTCAGGACTTAATAAATGAAAACGCTGGATGCAGACATAATGTCCATTAGAACAGAAGCCAAACAGATTTTTACAATGTCTTGAATAAAATATTTCAAATATAAAACTCTTTTAATAATTGAACATTTTAAACTATAATTATGAAGAGTCAATTAAATAATTATGGTTTAGAACATCCATGACATTATGGAGATATACTAGAAAACAGTCTTGGAACTGTAAGATTTCAACTCAACTGTAACTCTAAAATGCCTTTCTATTTGGATAGAAATTTTAATTTGTTTACTGAAATTTTTATATTTGAATACAGATATTGCATGTAAATTTCCAGCTTTCTGTAAAAATATCTCTATAGTAATCTTTTCTGTTTGGTATTTTACAGAAGGCAATGTCTAGTCAGAATTTTAAAGAAAGAGGAGAAATACTTGTTTAAATTAATATGCATATTAATATATTACTTATCCTGAGTATCAATGTGAGGCCTTAGCAAAACGTTCTCACTTCTCTAATAGGTTAAATGCATATTATGCAAAAATAAATAAACACTGAAGTAAGATTTATTTAGAAAATCTTAGTCTATACTCATTTTATTAGCCAAGTAGTTTGACTTGATCATTAAGATGCCTGACTAATTCAGTCTAAACATGTCACCATCTAGTTTCATCAGTCTAGTATTTAAAGAAAGGAGTAAATTCTAAGTGTTAAGCATTAATTTATTTTTTCCTGAACTAGGTGTTTTTAAATATGAGCCACCACAATTCAGTTACAAGAAATAATTTTCCCAGGGTGAAATCCAACTAACTAAACTTTCACCATATGTAATCTTCTATTATATTAATGAAGAATAATGAAAAATTACTAACTTACTTATGTTAAGTCAAAAACATAAAAAAATTTCTATAAAGTCTCCATGGTAGACTAATAAAACTTTTCTATTTATGGTCAACTATGACTCAATCTAACTGTCTAATCAGTTCAACATTTTAATTTTAAGGTTGTTTGAGTTAAATATATATACATACATATATATTTATATTATAGTCTTCTATATGCTAATTAATTTATTTACACTGTTATATTTTTGTTCTTTGAAATATTCTACATATCTTGAGTGAAACATACTATGTAACATTCCTCTGGAAAGAGCTCATTTGTTTATTTATTGAAAGACAAATTTTGTTCTCTTGCAATGGTACAAATAAGAACATTGTACGTATACGTTTATTCTACGCAGACATATTACACAGTCCTTGTTAGAATTCACTATGGCCAGCATCACTCATTCAGGCTTTATTCCACTTACTGAACCATAATTGTACCTTATCCTGCCATTTGGAACACATGTGAGGCTATAGATAGCTTGAATGTCTTTATATCTATTATAAAAATATAAATATTATAGATTTTTATATACATAAGTATAATAACATACACATAAAATACAGAATGTTAGTCATTTGCTGCTGTAAACTGAGAAAATAATGTACTTGAAGAGATTTTCTACAAGTGTTCCATAGAATGCTAGCTTTGTGGAATGTTATTAGTTGCTGTATGAAAAAGAAGTTTCCTTGGTTTGAGAAATGCTGAATTAATTCTATTTTGAAGACATATTCAGAGCTTTTAATATCTAAGGTACTTTTCCATGTTTAAGATGAAAATATGGAAAACAGTGTTGCACAGAGCAAACTAGTAGTTTTGTTTTTTGCACATATAGGTAATGTATCTTTAGCTGCATCCAGGAAATTAGAAATGATTATTTTCTTTATCTTTCAGTTTCCAGAAAATTTTGATTTCCATTTGACTCTCTTTTTAACTTGCTTTGTGACCTGAATGTAATCAACTTCCGTAAATGTTTCCTGTGTGTACTAGAAAAGATACGTTAATTATTGTATATCATGCCTTATTAATACCCATAAGGTCAAGTTTTTAAATACATTGTAGTAGTGTTCTTTTTTGCATATCTTTTTATTTAATTTGTCAAGGCAACTATGTTAATATTTCATGGTTTTGTTGTAAGTTTCACTTTATATCTGTCTATATATTCTGTAAATATTTTGAAGTCTTTGTATCAGGTCTATCTATTTTGGAATAGTAATATATTTCCAGTGAATCATTGTTTTTACTATTAGCTATTAGCACTCTTTATCTAAAATGTTTTCATGTTTCAGGTTCATATCTGTTTTACCTGATATTAAACTTCTATTTACTTTCATATTTTAATAAACTTTTAGATATAAGATTAATTTTAGATTTACATAAAATTGCAAATACAGTACAGGGTTTCCTTATCATTTACCCAGTTTCCCCTAATGTAACGTCTCATATAACCATTGTACTTTTGTCAAAAGTAAAGAACAACAACATTGGTGCATGCTAATAACTAAAATCCAGATGTTATTTTTATTTGTCAGTTTCCCAGTACTGTCCTTTTACTGCTCCAGGATACCACATCGCATTTAGTCATCATGTGTCCTTCAGCTCCTCTGGTATGTGACAGGTGTTCAGGCTTTTCTGATTTTTCATGCTGATAATTATGCTGAAGGGTATTGTTTAGGTATTAGTAGAATGTCCCTCAATTTGTGTTTTCCTAATGTTCTTCTCATGACTAGACTTGGATTTGGTATAGATTTGGAAAAGGAAGACCACAGAGGGTATTCTCATCCTATCCTATTGGAAGAACATCATGTCAACATAATTTATCAATAACCTTGGCCACTAAGTTAATGCAGTGTTTGCCAGTTTTCTATTCTGCAAAGATAAAGATACTGTCTTTTTTATTCCTTTCTATACTCTATTCTTTGGAGCAAGTCATTAAGTCCAGCCCACCCTTAAGAGGAGAAGATTAAGCTCCAACTTAACTTAGAGGGGAGAGTATCTCTAGTATTTGAAATTTCTTAAGGAAGATGTGTCTCTTCTTCTTCATTTATTTATTTATTCAATAATTTATATAACTAGGAATTTACATATATTTATTTTATATCTTAGATAATAAATTATCTACTTTATTATAATTGTTATTCATCTGAAATTCTTTTGTCATCATGTATTTGTAAAGAACATAATTAAACATTTTTAAAAAATTGTCCTCACAATTTGTCTTTTAAAATGTGAGGTAGCCTGTAAAAATTATTGAGACACAGACATACTAGAATTTACTTCAACATGTTTTTTGTTTCCTTTCATCACTCGCAAGTATTAGCTTAACTAAGAAATAAGTTAAACATCCTGTATTATTACATTAAAAGAATACTACACATGCTTTATGCATCCCAAATTAGTCATTATGACATTGCTTTATTAGTATTTAATTGCTTATATTTACACAATTTGTAAGATAATTCCACTGAATATAGATTATAGGATAACACTTTGTTCTTCCTCTTTCTGTATTTTTAAGATGTCGCTATGTTTTCTTCTGGGTTGCATAATATTTGATGAGAAAACTATAATTCAGACCTTTTTCCTGGCTGCCTTCAAATATTTTCTATCTTCAGTTGTATGAAGTTTATAATATGCCCAGGTGTGTTTTTATTTTTATAAACCCAGTTTGGAGCATTCTGAGCCTTTTGGACTTGTGGTTTATTGTCTTCTGTTAATTTTGGAAAGTTCTTACTCATTATTTCTTCAAATAATTTTTGGCCCTTTTCATTATGTTTTCTCTCCATGGTCTTAAATTACACATATGTTAGACCATTTGACATTGTTCAAAAGCTATCAGATACTCCTATTCTTAATCCTATTGTTTTGTCTGTTTGCTTTTTTTTTCTATCTTTTTCTTTCATTTCAGTTTGGATAATTTCTAGTGTCCTATCTTCAATAATCTTTTCCCTGTCATAACAAGTTAGCTAAATAAGTCTGTCAAAAGAATTCTTCATCTTTAATAATGTCTTTTTAGGTCTACCATTTACATTTTACTTTATAAAAATACATATTTTTCTGTTTCACTGGTGAAATCCCTATCTGCTTATATATGTTGTCCATCTTTTCCATTAGAGAATTTCACATATTTACCTTCATATACACTTTCACATATAGTCATTTCATAGTTCCTGTCAGGTATTTCCAACATCTAGATAATCTCTGTGCCTATTCTGTTGTCTGCTTTATCTCTTGTTAATTAGTGCTTCCCCAACTTGCTAGTGTGTGTGTCTCCTCATTTTTGATTCAATGATGGACACTGTGTACAGTAAGACTGAGTTAAATGATACTTATGCCCAGAATAGGAATATCTCATCTTCTGTCATGCTGTTACTGTGGGGGATTGAGTCATTCTAGTAAGGAGTTGAGCTGGTTTGAATTTTGATGTTGCTATAATTATCTTTAGCACACACTCACTTCAAATTTTTCCAACTGTGTGCAGCTGCTACCATGTGGTTACTGAGGGACCTAGAGTGCTAAAGACTTTTTTCAGTACTTACACTCTAACCTCCTCCAGACTATTTCTGATTGTCACTCAGTGTAATTCTTGTAAGGTACTCAGGGAAGCTGCATTAGAGTCATAGGACGGCTGTAATCGGATACCACAGACTGGGTGGGCTTAAAAAAAATTCTCTCACAATACTGGAGGCTAAAATTCTAAAGTCAAAGTGTCAGCAGAGCCATGATTTCTCCAGGGCTTTCTGGAAGAATCTGCACCATGCTTTTGTTTTAGTTTCTGATGTTGCCAGCAATCCTTGGCATTGCTCAGCTTGTGGATGCATCACTTCAATCTCTGCCTCCATTATCACATGGCATTCTTCTCGTGAGTCCCTCTTAGGAGGACACTACTTATAATGGATTAGGGTCTACCCTCATGACTATCCCCTTTAACTTGATTAGATCTATAAGGTCCCTATTTCCAAAAAAGATGACATTCCCAAGGTACTGGCAGAGAGGGTTTAGGACCTTAACATATCTGGGGGAGACAATTCCACCCATAAGGAAGTTTTTAAGTTCTTCTTTACCAGCCTATTTTATGCAAGTGCTATATGCCTGGTTTCTGAAGTGGATTTTTCTCAGCATTATTGCCTACCTGTACAGTGTCTGAACTCATGTCTTCTATTCTGGGGAGTCTTGAGCAGGAGGGAATTTCCTGCCCCACCCCAGCAGTCAGTAGCAAATATCTTAATACCATTGCAGGAACCTGGCCCCTAACAGACTTTATCCTTCTACATAGACAAAAAGCTGTTCTTGTACCAGTCCCTCAACTGCAGTGCCTAGGCGGGGGACATAATGCAGGGGTTTTACTCTTCACCCTGCAGCTTCCAGCTCTTGATTAACAAGTAAAAGGGTGTTCCCACATTTTTTTCTTGCATTTGTACCATTGAGGGGCACCTTCTTAGGTCTTGTGCACTGATATCAATCTTTCTCATTAGCACCTTGTAGAGGCTCATGGAAAATAGCTGGTAAGTGTGGACTTACATCTGGAGTTCAAAGAGGTTCCAAGACTTCACAGTACCCCACATTAAGTTTTCAGAAATTTGTTCAAATTTTGGCAGTTTCCTTCCTACCACCTTTTGGTGTCCACTTACCTCTTCATCTAGTGCACATCCACCTGTGAAACTATGTATCCCATCTTTGGAATTTATTTCACTTGGTTGTCTTGTGACCTCGAGAAAAGTTAGGGTTCTGAAGAGTATCCAGTCTTTTCTCTTGTTAGAGTGGGAGCAGTGCTTCCTGGGGTTTTCTGTATCTAAGTGGAACCACAACTCTTATTTACCCACACAGTTTAACATTAGTTTGTCCACATATTTCTGTTTGAATTTCACTTATTTCTCATCAGTTTTCTACTTCATGAAATGTATTATTTGAATATCCTTTTATTGAAAATATATTCAGTAAACTATTTTTCCTGTTGCAGAATCTGATGTCAGTATAATTGTTTTTTTTATGTGTTTCTTAGCTGAGGGTAAATTTAGCTCTTACATTTATCATTGATATTCTATATTTTACTAAAAAATATCTGTCTTAGTCACTTGGCCTGCTATAACAAAATACCCTGACTGCATAGTTGAAAAACAAACAGAAATTATTTTCTACCAGTTCTGGAGGCTGGGAAGTCCAAAGTCAAGGTGCCAGCAGATTCCATGTCTGGTAAGAGATTCATAGACAGCTGTCTTTTTTTTTTTAGTAGCATTTTCTTTGCCTGTTGTTTTTTTTTTGTTTTGTTTATTATTAAAGTATCATTGATATATAAACCTATCTTGGTTTCAAATATGCAACACAGTGGTTCAACAGTTACCCATATTATTAAATTCTCACCCCTTCTAGTGAGGTTACTATCTATCAACATAGTAAGAAGTTACAGAATCATTAACTGTATTCTGCATGCTGTGCTACCATCCCCACTGCAAATTATTGTGCTTCCACATACCCTTCACACTTCCCCCCACCCACACCAACTCATCCCTCCTAGTAAGCACTCGTCCCTTTACAGTGTCTATGAGTCTAATGCTATTTTGTTCCTTCTGTTTTCCTTTGTTTTTATACTCCACAAATAAGTGAAATCATATGGTATTTGTGTTTCTCCACCTGGCTTATTACACTGAGCAAAATACCCTCTAGATCCATCCATGTTGTTGCAATGGGAGGATTCCTTTTCTTTTATGGTTGAGTAATATACCATTGTATATATGTACCACACCTTATTTATCCATTCACCTATTGATGGACACTTAGGTTGCTTCCATATCTTGGCTATTGCAAATAGTGCAGTGATAAACACAGGGGTACATATGTCTTTTCAAATCAGGCATTTTATTTTCTTCCAGTAAATTCCTAGGAGTAGAATTACTGGGTGAAATGGTATTTCTATTTTTAGTTTTTTGAGGAACCTCCATATTGCTTTCCACAATGGTTGCACCAGTTTACATTCCCACCAACAGTAAACAGCTTTTTACTATGTCTTTATATGGTAGAAGAAGAGAGTGAAGGAGTTTTTTGGAGTCTCTTTTATTAGGATATTAATCCATCCCCGAGTGTTCTGTTCTCATGAACCAATCACCTCCAAAGATCATCACATTGGGATTAGATTTCAACATCAGAATTTAGGGGCAAGGGGACAAACATTCAGTTTATGGCAATGTCTATGTTTGAGATATTTTTCATTATTCTTTTTGAGAACCACTATGATACCTGTATCTGAGGATATATGACTTACATTAAATTTGGAGATTTCTCAACCTCGTTATTTAAATATTGCCTCTCCTCCATTGTCTCCCACTGCTATTTCCAGAAACTTTGGTAGACGTATTTTGTATATTCTAAACCTATTCTTTATTTCTTTTTTTAAATGTTTTAAAATTTTTCTTAGCTTTTCATGTCAGTCTTTATTTCCAGAGTAAATATATTTGGTGCGTTTTAAGTTACTTTGCTAAATGTTTATATTTTGATGCATTTTTTTGTTTATGATCATTTTAAGCTTATTTATTTATGGTTTCTGACCATGATTTAATTAACTGAGATTCTCTGGTGTCTTGTTCTAATGTTTATAGTTACTGGTAAGCATTGCTTGTGATGGATAATTTCTTTATGTCTTTTGTAATTATGAAGTGTGATTTCATATTTTTTAGGGCTTTAACCATGGGAATCCTGTCTGAACTAAAATGAGAGAGTATCCTTCCAGATTTATGTTTTACATGATACCAGGCACCCTACAGGTATAAATAATGAAGGATTAGTTTTATATTTTTCTTCAGATATCCTAGACCAGGTAGATAACACAATTGGAAAAACAAACCTGAAGTTCTTTTATTTTTTCTTGTATATTTTATGACAGCCAATTTTAAAAAATAGGGATGTAAGAGATATTTTCCTTAAAAAAAGAATATTACAGACACTATTTACCCAATAAGTTTGTATGGAGCAATAGCTAACATTCAAATCATTATGCTCCAAATGTAGAGAATAAAATAATAATATTATAGCCTTGCCTTGGAGCAATTTACCTTTGAGCAGTAAAAAGTAAAAGAAGTATTTAATAATTGTAATGCAAACAAATCTATGTGATAAGTAAGATACCATTTCCGTGAGGGATTCTCAGAAAGAAGAGGAATTTTCATTTCTCTATTTAACATTCTTTATTCTATCTGTTATTTCAAACCTGAGAATTCCTACCTGCCTAATGTGTTTTCTCTATCCCATTTTCTACTCTTTAGCCTTAGTCCTGCCTTCTAATAGGATTTCACAGCTCCTGATATACATATATGACTGTGTATAGATGTAAAAGTTCAGCACAAATAAATTGCATGGGATCAAAAGAACTGAAAGTAGACTAAACATATGAAGTACCATTGAGTCACAGTGACCTCTGATTTTGTATACACTCCTAACAGGCCCTTACATAGAGCAAAAACTCTCCTAAACAAAGCTGTTTGTATTTTATACTAGTTGGCATATAATAACAGGTGTACACAATATTTTAATTTTGGAAGTCAAGATGAATTTTGGCCTCATTCCCTTGTGGACTCTGGTAACCCTTTAAGAAATACATATAAAAAGTAAACAATAGCTGATTTTGAAAGGGCCATTCAATATTCGTTCCAAAAATATGTTAAGTCACTGTGGTAAGGATATACTTAGAAATCACTGAGACTCCAATTGGTGAATCTGTATTTTGCACATTGCTTGTGTTGCAGTGTTGCTTGGAGTTTACTGATGCCTTAGAGCCCAAGGAATTCTTCTAATGCTGATAATCTAAGTCAGCGGTCTCCAAATGGAAGTCTTTTATAAAACTCTGGTAGGTTGAGTTGTCCCCAAAGTAATCAGTTGTCACAGTAATACCTGAGGGGTTTGGTTTTTGAATTTCATAGCATGGGCCATTTCTAGGGCAGAGAGAAGTATATACCAAGAGTGTTAATTGAAATAACTACCAACAATATTGTCTACATATTGTTTTAATTCTCTTTAACCACAAAGATGTTAAAACACTTGTGTTGGCATTTCCTATTCCCTCTACTGGGTATTTTTCTCCATAATACTTTTCACCATTGACATGCTCTAGGCTTTATTGATTTATTGATTTATTGTCTACCACTAGAATAAAAGCTCTATGAGAACAGAGTTTTGTCTGTTTTGTTCCCTGTGTACATAGGAGGCTCCAAAGCCTACCATTAATTAACTAACTTAGCTTTTATCTCAGTTCACTGTCACTAAGAGAATGAGCAAGTCTGATTATTCCCCCTGGAACTGGACTTTACACCTGAGACATAAAGGAAAGGATTTATGGAATATAAAGTTCCTAAAAGAATGGGGTATGAAAGAAAAGAAAATGGAAAGTGTCTAGTTCAGTATTACTCTGTGAAATAACTTGTCATGATCTTCATGTTATCAAAAAAAGAAAGAGATGATCACAGAGATTAAGAAACTTGTTCCAGGACATAAAACAATTAGCAGAGAGAAAATGAATACGATCCCACATTCTCAGATTCAGTATTTTTTAACAGAAACACAAACTAGAAAAAATTCCCAAAGGAACATTTCACTTCATTTGAGATCATGCATGCATGCTGCTATACTTTGGCTCAGTATTAAATGTCACTATTGAGCAAGGCTAAGCCCAAGAGAAACAGCTAGGATTTTTACTGTTAATTCCAGACTAGGAAGACACAAAATCACCTAAATCATTCATCTTGGACAAGTAAAAAATCCAGATTATAAAGAAAGTAGCTGAAGATGGTTACATTAAAATAAATGTATTTAATATTTGATCTTAAAGAAATGTTTTCCAAATCTAATTTTTTAATTTTTTTAATTCAGATACTTTTATTAAAACTGAGACTAAATCAATAAACTGATTATTTGATATCATAAATCTCTTTTAAAATGCAATATACTAAATTTTAGGTAGATTGGTTCCTGGAGAGGGAAGCTTCCGTGATTTAGAGAAAATCACAAAGTTTTTAATATTTTTAATACATGTGTGGGTAAAATTGCAGTATTTCCAGAATCTCTTGCCTGGCCTTAGTGCATCTCTATATCAATAGGTGTTTGCAAGGGATGGACAGAAGTAGCCTATCTCCATATCAATAGGTGATTACTAGGGTGGATTGAGGGTATATATGGACAGTAGAGGTGTAGTGGGGTCCTTTTGCAGCTGGGTGTGAGAGACACAGGTGAGCAGAAGTAGATGACTGCTTGTAAGCAATAAAGGAGTTTCTTCCACTTTATTTCTCCTTTTGACTGATTCTGGCTTCAAAGGTTACTTGCCCTGGGCTGGGAACATATTTTTCTCCCAGGAGTTACAATATGTTAGAGTTAATTATTCATTTCAATTATTACATATACATACATACATATATATATATAATGACAAGATATAAATCAGTTAAGAAAATATAGGAAAATGAGATAATAAGTGAAAAATTTAGTAGACCTGGATTATTTGGTTGTACAGCAAACAAAAGTATTCAATAGATACCATATAGCCATATAGAATACACTTTCTGGAAAAATATTAAATATTTTGAATTCTCTTAAATTTGAGCTGGAGTAGACTAAGTATATCACATCAGTGACATTGTACAGTTAAGACATTACTGTTACTTAGTCCTACTTAAACCACTGACCATTGTGGGGAAGTTGGGGTTCCTATGGCCAGTATGCACACTGAACTTACCTGATGATGTAACTGGCCTGTTGCTACCGCTTCCACACCTTTAGGCAATAAACTATTACTGCGCTATATAGAGAGCTCAGCCCAGTGCTCTGGGCAGAGGCAGAGATGCTAGTGCTCGACCTACTGCCAGGAGAACAAGCTGGGTAATAAACCCTTTCACCCAAAGAACGTTCTGCTGTCAGTTTCTTTGGTCACATTGAATCCATAGCGAACTTGCCTGGGGCTGAAAGCCATTGGCAAGACAATTGACGAAAGTCAGCAGGGTTCATTGTTGACCAAGGAGAAAGACAAGCTGCCCTTATGGGAGGGGTGCTTCAGAGGGCTGCCCCTGTGAATGGGGAAACAGTGGATCGTCCCCCAATGGGTATGTGGTCTGAGGTGGCTTGCCTCCTAGAGGACTGGGCCCCACCCCAGGACTGGAGGCAAGTGGAGGTGACACCTGAGGCAGTAGGGGTGGCCCTTGGTATATAGTAAGCAGATCCTTTGAGAAGCAAAGTACCCGTGAGGCAGTGGGGACTGTGGGTTGGCTGCTTCTCACAGTATTAAAAAATTCTACAGAGGAAATGGTGGCACGAGAATGCGAGCTGCAAATTTCTGTGGACTTCCTGAGGAGAGAAATGGCATTGATGTGAGAGGAGGTGGCACGAGAACACGAGCTGCACACTTTTGTGGATTCCCTGAAGAAAGAGATGGCATTGATACAAGAGCACCGCAGAAAGGTGCCATTGGAGATGAGACGGCAGCACTGCCAGGTGTTCTGAAGGAGGAAGAGGCCATGAAGGAAGAAGATGAACTCCTGAGGGAAGCACAGGCAGAGGTGGTACAAGAACATCAGCTAGGAAGCATTGAGCTGAAGGTAAGAGACCTCCTGAAGACTGAGGTAGCATTGCTGTGAGGTACACTAGAAAAGGTAAAGGTTGTAGCAGAGGAGGGACTCAGGGGAGGGGAGAGATAGATGCCATCAGCCCCAGAAATGGAGGGGCTGGAAAAAGACGAAGGGGTGATGCTGTAGGCACCGGCACCTCCTGTATTGAAAGCATGCCCAGTTGTGGTAAAGAAAATAAAGACCCAGCAGCTGAAGGTTCCCCCAAGGAGAGGAGCAGTCCCCTCCCCAGGTCGTGGAGCACCCTATGGTCCGCCCCTATACTCAGGCTGAGCTGGTGGATTTGGGCTCCCGGTTTAGGCAGAAGCCCTCGGGGTCAATATCAGCTTGGCTCCTGCGTCTGTGGGACTTAGGGGTGGATGGAATTGTTCTGTCGGGGTCAGAGATAGGAAAGCTGTCTTCCCTGACAGTGCAGCCTGCCTTGAGACAGAGATTTCAAAATGCACATCAGACCCCAGGGAGTCACACCCTCCTCGATTGGCTCATGGCTGCACTTCGTCCTGTGTGGCCCAGTCCAGGTGATCTACCATCCTCTCCTGTTAGATGGCAGACATATGCTGAGCTCCAACAGTTGCTATGAGAGCTAGGCATGAGAAATGCCATCTATAATCCAGAGAATTATGGCCCAGATGAAGAGATTTTCACTACTGGGATGAGAAATACTGTATTTCAAGTGGCTCCTACATCCCTCTTTGGGTCTCTAGTGGCCATTCTTTCCCCTCACTTAGGGCATCCCATAAGCGTGGTGACACATACAGTAGGAGACTTAGGAGAGGCTGAAGCAATGAGATTCGGAAAGAGATAAGTCCTGTTGCTCACAAGAAGAATTTACAGGGCCCCATGAAGGTTACGAGGACCCAGATGTGGGTTGATTTAATATGGGCAGGAACAAATGGAAGGAAATTAGATGGGAAGTCAAATAGGATCTTACTAGAGCTATGGCAACAGCTGAAACCAGAGCAGCAGTTCCAGCCATTAAGACCAAAGAGGCAGAGATCAGAGACAGAGCCATGAGTCCAGCCTGTGGGTTTGCAAGACTTCCTGCTGGAAAGCGAGCCAACCTCACTCAAGCCCACACAGGAAGGTGATTGGGGAACACGGTTTGACTGAGGGGAAGGTCAAGGTATCTGCCCTGAGGGACCAGAGGGGGACCGGAGACCACATGTTGAAATAGCTATCCACTGGTCTCCAGTGACCATACAATGTGTCCTGGCTTTGGTGGACACTGGGGCTGAATGTTCACTGATTCATGGTAACCCTGAGCGGTTCCCTGGGACGCCCACTATCATAGGTGGATACTGGGGGAAGGCTATCAGAGTAAAAAAAAGCCCAAATCCCTTTGGGAATAGGGCATCTACCCCCAAAAGAGTATACCATGTATATATCTCCTATCCCTGAGTATATTTTGGGGATTGATATCTTGCAGGATCTATGGTTGCACACCACTGCAGGTGAGTTCAGACTGAGATTATGTGCGGTGAAGGCAGTTCTGAGGGGACATGCTAGGCACCCGCCCATAGTTTTGCCTGTGCCCCACCAGGTGACTAATACCAAACAGTACAAACTGCCTGGGGGGCATAAAGAGATTGGAGAAACTCTCCAGGAGCTGGAAAAGGTGGGTATTATAAAGCCCACCCATAGTCCATTCAATTCCCCAGTGTGGCCAGTAAAAAAGCCAGATGGCTCCTGGCATATGACTGTGGATTACAGAGAACTGAATAAGGTCATACCCCCTATGCATGCTGCTGTCCCCTCTATTGCAGGCTTGATGGATACTCAGCCATGAACTAGGAACATATCATAATGTGGTAGATCTTGCTAATGCCTTCTTTTCCATTAACTTTGAGCAGGAAAGTCAGGAACAGTTTGTCTTCATGTGTGAAGGATGGCAGTGGACTTTCACCATCCTCCCACAGGGATACCTCCACAGCCCCACCATCTGTCATGGACTTGTAGCCCAGGACTTGGCTACATGGGAGAAATCGCCAACCGTGAGGCTGTACCATTATATTGATGATGTCATCCTCATGTCTGATTCTCTTTCAGATCTAGAAGGTGCAGCACCTAGACTGCTGCAACATTTACAGGAGAAAGGATGGGTTGTGAACAGCACCAAGGTTCAGGGACCTGGTTTGTCTGTCAAATTCTTGGGGGTCGTCTGGTTGGGTAAGACCAAAGTGATACCAGAAACAGTTATAAAGTCCAGGCCTTTCCTACCCCCACAACTGTAGCATTGCTACAGGAGTTTCTGGGTCTTCTAGGCTACTGGAGAGTGTTTATCCCACACTTGGCACAAATTCTGAAGCCCTTATACCGGTTGGTACAAAAGGGCGTCAGGTGGACTGGATGAGACATATGCATCTGCCTTTACTACAGAAAAACGGGCAGTCAAGGCCTTGCAGGCCTTGAGTGTGATAGACCCATCAAGGCCCTGTGAGCTGGACGTTCATGTAACTGAAGATGGTTATGGCTGGGGTCTCCGGCAGCAGCTTGAACAAACTCGCCAACCCGTTGGATTCTGTTCACAACTCTGGAAAGGGGCAGAGGTACAATACACTTTGATAGAAAAACAACTGGCTGCCGTGTATCACGCCTTGCTGGCTACAGAACCCATCACTGGAATGGCCCCGATAAAGGTAATAACCACCTATCCCATTTTCGGGTGGGTACGAGACTGGACCCAAAAGCCAAGGAGCGGCGTGGCACAAACACCCACACTAGCCAAGTGGGGTGCTTACCTACAGCAGCGTAGTGCCCTTTCTAGTAGCCTCTTGAGTGAAGAACTCCAACGTGTGTTGAGGCCAGTGACATATACTAGTGAAAAGCAGGAAGAACTTGCTTTTGAACCATTAGTAGCAGAGAGTCGCTATTGGGAGGGAAGAGCCCCTATACCCAAAGATGCATGGTACAGAGATGGCTCCAGCCATGGGCAGCCCCCAAAATGGAGGGCCATAGCTTTCCATCCTAAGACTGAGACAATATGGATAGAAGATGGTGAGGGGAAGAGCAGCCAATGGGCAGAGTTGCAGGCTGTGTGGCTTGTGATTAGCCAGGAGCCCTCCCCTATAGTTGTCTGCACTGACAGCTGGGCTGTCTATCGGGGCTTAACCCTGTGGCTATAAACCTGGTACCATGCAAACTGGCTGGTTGGTCACCAACCCTTTTGGGGCAAAAATTGTGGCAAGACTTATGGGCCTGTGGTCAGACTAAAATGATTACAGTGTACCATGTGACAGGTCATTTGCCACTGGCATCACCAGGAAATGATGAAGCAGATAAATTGGCCCAGATACGTTGGTCAGAAGGCAAGCCTGCCTCTGATGCAGCCCAATGGCTACATCAGCGTTTGCTGCATGTGGGGCAAAAGACGATGTGGGCTGTAGCTTGTTGGTGGGGCTTGCCTTTGACCTTTGAAGAAGTTAGTAGAGCCCGGCAGGAGTGTGTTGTGTGCTCCAAAAGGGACTTACACGGAGTTCCACAGCAACATGGGACAATAGCTAAGGCGCCTATACCCCTTGTCAGGTGGCAGATAGACTCTATTGGTCCTCTACCTGTGTCAGAAGGATATCGGTATGCAATGACCTGTGTGGACACAGCTACTGGACTTCTGGTTGCTTTTCCTACCCATTGTGCAAACCAGCAGACAACCAAAAGAGGCCTGGAGCGTCTCTTTGCTGCCTATGGCTGACCACAGGTAATTGAGAGTGATGAGGGCACCCATTTTACTGGACGTACACTGCAAGAATGGGTGCGACAGCTGGGAATCAAGTGGAAGTTTCATGTGCCATACAATCCTACTGCAGCAGGCATGATAGAGAGGCCCAATGGCTTGTTAAAATCCGGACTAAAGTCAGATACCAATAGTCTGCAGGGATGGTCAGTCCACTTATGGACCATGCTACAACGTTTGAATGAGAGACCCTGAAAGGGAGCCCTGAGCCCTGCAGACATGTTAACACATATGGCAGCCTCCCCTATACAACTGCAAGTGCAAACCAAGGAAGAATCACTGAAGCCGAGGTTCGGCCACCAGAATAACATCTTGCTGCCAGCACTAACTGCACTGAATCCCGGAGACTCCATTGAGTGGACATGGCCTTGGACCTTTCGACACATGGACCAACGATGGCTGGCTCTCCTGGCACCTTGGGGACAAGGCCTGGAAGCTGACCTCCTGTGTATTCCTGGAATAACAGCAGAGTGGCCACCAAAGGTCACAGTAGCATATCCTGAACGGCCAGAAGGTAGGAGCATCTTACTGGGGAGTTTTGTTTTATCATTATGGCCAGTGCATGCACCTCCAGTAGCACTATATATAGACTCTTCGGTAACCCCTATGGGTAGAGGAGTAAAAGTATGGTATACTAGACCTGGAAGGGACCCCCTTCCTGCTACAGTCCTAATACAGGACCACTCTCTTGCATGCATCCTACCTGATGGACAAGATTTGCCTATGGTGGTGGCATTAAAACACGTGTCTTATCACCCCTAAAGTCTGTGGATTGGGAACTTCCTCTGGCTTGAGGATTATTATAATTTCTGTTATTAGGAACCTCCCTGTTTTGAGGATTATTATAATTTTTGTTACCGGTATCTTAATTTTTATTATCTCTGAGTTGTTGTTATCCTCTGCTGCTGTTGTGGAATCTGGCTACCATGATCCAGCTTTCTCGCACAGGGACCATTGTAGAAGATGGAAAGCATGTAGATTGTAAGGCGAGAATCCTGGAGGGGTGGAGTGTGGGGAAGTTGGGGTTCCTATGGCCAGAATCCTCACTGAACTTAAACCACCTGATGATGTAACTGGCCTGTTGCTAGGCTACTGCTTCCACACCTTTAGGCAATAGCTATTACTGTGTTATACAGAGAGCTCAGCCCAGTGCTCTGGGCGGAGGCAGAGACACTGGTGCTCGACCTACCACTGGGAGAACAAGCCAGGTAATAAACCCTTTCACCCCAAAGAATGTCCTGCTGTCAATTTCTTTGGTCGTATTGAATCCATAGCAAACTTCCCTGGGTCTGAAACCCTTTGGCAAGACAGACATTGTTTTCAACTCTCCACTGTTTTTGGCCACATGCATTAAAACTCAGAGGTTGTGAATAATCACTCATCTTTGATGAATAGTTGATGAGACTTAAGAAATGAAGAAAGAGTTGCATTTAGTTGGATTAGGAAAAATAGACATTTTCAAAACCAATCCATATTGATTAGCCAATTTTACCTTTTGATTGCTGTTACAATACTATATCCTCTCCATTTCAAGTAATGTTCTAGTTAATGAATGAAGGTAAATGATTATTGAAATAATGAGTATCTGAAATATTTAAGTCATTTAGGAGATCCTTCAGGCTCTCACATCCATGGTCCTTAGGACCTCTGAACTATCTCCTATCAAAAAAGTGGATACATTTTGAGAATTTCAATCTAGAACTTTGAATATATAAAGAGAAGACTGCTTGTTTGGCCTTCAATTTGAACACCCCATATTTATATGTTGATTTTTATGTAATTCAATGTTTCCAGCATTCACTGAAAAGTGCTATTGGAGTACTGCTTCATTAGCAAGAAGCTTCAAGGATATCAAATACAAAAAGACATCTGATAATAGATATAGCTAAGTATATACTTATATACACAAATCTACCCCTGATCACATGGGATTATATAGTCATTAAGCTATTTTTTCCATATCAATACAGGTGAATTATGCTTTCTATGCAGAAAATTGTTCCACATACTCATTTCATTAAAAAGTCACAAGTAATCAGCATCTTCCCTAAAATAGCATCTGATAATGTTTGAGAATTTTTAAAAAAAGCAAAAACAAACCCTGAGTGTCTTCTAAACTGGGAGCCTGAGACACTGTTAGCTTTAGTCATTGTTTAGATTCCTGTCTTACCTATTTGTTCTGTCCAGAATGGAAGAAATCTTTTTGCATGGTAACTTTTTAACTAAATAACTTTGGGGAAGCCTGAAATGTGCCATTAGTGTCTAAGGCAGCAGTAAATTCCAGGTTACTGAATTTTGCCTCTAGCCAAGTGTAGATAGAACAGGATTTTTTTTTGCATTGCAAATATGAACACAGCAGTTATCCCTGTTAGTAGTCTCTGTTGGGATGTAAGTATGATCTTCCCTTTAAAATTCAAGGCAGTATTTCTTATAATCTTTAATCACTTTTATGCATTAACATTTGAAATATCAACAATGTTAAACCAGGAGTTAATGTTGTGATCTATTCATTTTGTGAATGTTTAAATTATCCTCCAAAATAATCTATACCTTTAGAAATCAGAGTAGTAGTTTCCTTAGAGGCTGTGCAGTGCATGGGAGAGGGCCAAGGGTTTCTGCATGCAGGCACTAACCCATTCCTCTATCTAGGTCTGGAATAAAAGATGCGCTCAGGTTGCGGACATTCATCAGTCTGTGCAATCATGTTCTGTTCACTTTTTTGTGTGTGTACTTCATTAACTAGTTTACCCAAAATCTAGCCATGATTTTGCAGCAGTTTTCTAAAACAACAGTTAAAGCAGTACAGAAAATTAGATTTCTTGTTCATGTTAGATCATTCTGGATATTTTAATAATATAAAAGCAATAAGACTGATGAAAGATAAAATGATATGGACAATACAATATTAAACATCAAGTGAACTGCTGCATTATCCTCTTTTCAATTTTTAAAAACACGAAGGCTAGCAAAAAAACCAGTGCTTGTGAATAATTTTATAATTTAGGACCTGTGTGACATTACTGACTGATAAATCATCCTTAGGGGAGTTTCAAATACATGGGGGCAACCTGAAATGCATCATCAGTTGCAAATACTTGTAACTCTTTTAAGAAAGGTTTATCAGACAATAATGAAAATAATTATAATTTTTTTAATATAATTTATTTTATTACCATTAATTCACAATTACATCTGCAATATTACGATTATTAAACTACCACTTCATCAGGTCCCCCCCCACCAAACCCATTACAGTCACTGTCCATCAGCGTAGTGAGATGCTATAGAATCACTACTTGTCTTCTCTGAGTTGTACTGCCCTCCCCGTGCCCCCCCAACATTACATCTGCTAATCGTAATGCCCCTTTTTCCCTCTTATCCCTCCCTTCCCGCCGATTTTCCCCAGTCCCTTTCCCTTTGGTAACTATTAGTCCGTTCTTGGGTTCTGTGAGTCTGCTGCTGTTTTGTTCCTTCAGTTTTTTTCTTTGTTCTTATACTCCACATATGAGTGAAATCATTTGATACTTGTCTTTTTCGGCTTGTCTTATTTCACTGAGCATAATACCCTCTAGCTCCATCCATGTTGTTGCAAATGGTAGGATTTCTTTTCTTCTTATGGCTGAATAATATTCCATTGTGTATATGTACCACCTCTTCTTTATCCATTCATCTACTGATGGACACTTAGGTTGCTTCCATTTCTTGGCTATTGTAAATAGTGCTGCAATAAACATAGGGGTGCATCTGTCCTTTTCAAATTAGGCTGCTGCATTCTTAGTGTAAATTCCTAGGAGTGGAATTCCTGGGTCAAATGGTATTTCTATTTTGAGTTTTTTGAGGAACCTCCATACAGCTTTCCACAATGGTTGAACTAATTTGCAGTCCCACCAGCAGTGTAGGAGGGTTCCCTTTTATCCACATCCTTGCCAACATTTGCTGTGGTTTGTGTTTTGGATGTTGGCCATCCTCAGTGGTGTGAGGTGATACCTCATTGTGGCTTTAATCTGCATTTCTCTGATGATTAGCGATGTGGAGCATCTTTTCATGTGCCTGTTGGCCATCTGAATTTCTTCTTTGAGAAGTGTCTATTCATGTCCTCTGCCCATTTCTTAATTGGATTATTTGCTTTCTGTTTGTTAAGGTGCATGAGTTCTTTATATATTTTGGATGTCAAACCCTTATCAGATACGTCATTTATGAATATATTCTCCCATACTGTAGGATGTCTTTTTGTTCTACTGATGGTGTCCTTTGCTGTACAGAAGCTTTTCAGCTTGATATAGTCCCACTTGTTCATTTTTGCTTTTGTTTCCCTTGCCCGGGAGATATGTTCATGAAGAAGTCGCTCATGTTTATGTCCAAGAGATTTTTGCCTATGTTTTTTTCTAGAGTTTTATGGTTTCATGACTTACATTCAGGTCTTTGATCCACCTTGAGTTTACCTTTGTGTATGGGGCTAGACAGTAGTCCAGTTTCATTCTCTTACATGTAGCTGTCCAGCTTTTCCAACACCAGCTGCTGAAGAGGCTGTCATCTTCCCATTGTATATCCAAGGCTCCTTTATCAAATATTAATTGACTGTATATGTTTGGGTTAATGTTTGGATTTTCTATTCTGTTCCACTGGTCTGTGGGTCTGTTTTTG
This sequence comes from Smutsia gigantea, assembly GCA_032199065.1. Lineage (NCBI taxonomy): Eukaryota > Metazoa > Chordata > Mammalia > Pholidota > Manidae > Smutsia > Smutsia gigantea. Next base: position 123,313 of record JAVSCE010020588.1, read on the forward strand.
TGCCAATACCAAATTGTCTTGATTACTGTGGCTTTGTAGTAGAGCTTGAAGTCAGGGAGTGTAATTCCCCTGTTTTATTCCTCCTTCTCAGGATTGATTTGGCTATTCGGGGTCTTTTGTGGTTCCATATGAATTTTAGAATTATTTGTTCCAGTTCATTGAAGAAAGCTATGGTAGTTTGATAGGGATTGCATTGAATCTGTAGATTGCTTTAGGTAGTATAGCCATTTGACAATATTTATTCTTCCTAGCCAAGAGCATGGGATGCATTTCCATTTGTTAGTGTCCTCTTTAATTTCTCTTAGGAGTGTCTTGTAGTTTTCAGAGTACAGGTCTTTCACTTCCTTCGTTAGGTTTATTCCTAGGTATTTTATTCTTTTTGATGCAGTTGTGAATGGAATTGTTTTTCTGATTTCTCTTTCTGTTAGTTCATCATTAGTGTATAGGAAAGCAACAGATTTCTGTGTGTTAATTTTGTATCCTGCAACTTTGCTGAATTCAGATATTAGTTCTAGTAGTTTTGGAATGGAATCTTTAGGGTTTTTTATGTACAGTATCATGTCATCTGCAAATAGTGACAATTTGACTTCTTCTTTACCAATCTGGATGCCTTGTATGTCTTTGTTTTGTCTGATTGCCGTGGCTAGGACCTCCAGTACTATGTTGAATAACAGTGGAGAGAGTGGGCATCCCTGTCTTGTTCCCGATCTTAGATGAAAAGCTTTCAGCTTCTCGCCGTTAAGTATGATGTTAGCTGTGGGTTTGTCATATATAGCCTTTATGATGTTGAGGTACTTGCCGTCTATACCCATTTGTTGAGAGTTTTAATCAGGAATGGATGCTGAATTTTGTCAAATGCTTTTTCAGCATCTATGGAGATGATCATGTGGTTTTTGTTCTTTTTTTTGTTGATGTGGTGGATGATGTTGATGGATTTTCGAATGTTGTACCATCCTTGCATCCTGGGATGAATCCCACTTGATCATGGTGTATGATCCTCTTGATGTATTTTTGAATTCGGTTTGCTAATATTTTGTTGAGTATTTTTGCATCTACGTTCATCAGGGATATTGGTCTGTAATTTTCTTTTTGGGTGAGGTCTTTGCCCGGTTTTGGTATTAGAGTGATGCTGGCTTCATAGAATGAGTTTGGAAGTATTCCCTCCTCTTCTATTTTTTGGAAAACTTTAAGGAGAATCGGTGTTATTTCTTCTCTATATGTCTGGTAGAATTCAGAGGTGAATCCATCAGGCCCAGAGGTTTTGTTCTTGGGTAGTTTTTTGATTACCAATTCGATTTCGTCGCTGGTGATTGGTCTGTTTAGTTTTTTTTTTTTTTGCTTGGTCAGTCTTGGAAGGTTGTATTTT